>JANHGB010051988.1:0-31768 GCA_026283785.1 Coracopsis vasa | reverse complement strand
TGCCCAGAGAAGCTGTGGCTGCCCCATCCCTGGCAGTGTTCAAGGCCAGGTTGGACACAGGGGCTTGGAGCAAGCTGGTCTAGTGGAAGGTGTCCCTGCCCACGTCAGGGGGTTGGAACTGGATGAGCTTTAAGGTCCCTTCCAACACAAACCAGGCTGTGATTCCATGAATAAATAATATTGGTAGGTGCAAAACACATGGTGAATTCCGAGAAGGGCAGTGCTGGTGGTTTGGATCCTGAAGTCAATCAGAACCTGTTGGGACTGAAGGCCTGTGATTTCCTTTCCACACCGATTCCTTTCCCCTGGCTAACAGCTGTACTGCATGCTTAGGAATTGTGAGACTTGATGCAATGGGAGATCCCACAAGATCAGCGTATGATCAATGCTCATATTGGAGAAACTTTTTAGCCTTTTCTCTAAGCTTAACATAAACCATTTAAAAATACACTAAAAATTGATCAACTGTTACATTACAAAGGGGACCTGCAAACCTTTATTTGGTGTTAGGAAGCTTTGCAGTTCACATTCTTTGTAGTCATCCTTATAATCAGTTCAAGGATTTGAAGAATATGTGCAAACACTGTTTCATGTGACCAGTAATGTTTGTGTTACACTTTCCGTTGTTCTTAGGTGATTTTCCTGTTCCAGGTTGTCAGAGAACTAGATTTGGGTTTATGAGATGTGTTGGAGGGGGCTTGTGGAGGTGGTGGTGTTTGGTTTTGAGTTTTTAACTATCCTCATTCATCATTTTTCAGTCACTGACTTCTCTTTCACCTTCTCCAGATAACTCCTTCCTCAAACTCGTTAATAGTGAGGTCCAGGTGGAGCTGCAAGGTGTTGATCCAGATACAGAGAGCAAGAATGAATATGCAGTGGACAAAAATCAGCTGAATTATCAAGGTAGAGCATTTATATGGTATAGTTAAAAAAAAAAGGAATTTTAAAACTCCTCTCTCTTCTGAATTATGCCAAATTGTAAATTACTGCAGGTAATTGTCTCCCTTGCCATCATTTGTGGGGTTTAAAACTTGCTTCTTACCTGGCATGGATTAATTGCTCCAAGAATCCAAGTTGGTCTTTTAAGGGTTATGCTTTCAGAAGGGCCACAGGGATTTATGAGTCTGGTTTCCAGTAAAACTAATGAGTTGTATGCCTAACTCTGATCTCGATTGCTAACGTCCTCACTTCTGAACTCTCCTCTGAATGAAATGTTTGTTACTTATTACTTCTGCATCTAGTTATGAACTATTGGAATGAAGCAACTGAATGATAGATTTTAGCTTATCAGAATTGTTTGAAGGCATTCGACGGTTGAAACCTAATGGAATCGCTTAATGAAAATGTAAATAGATTTAGTGCTGTGTATTACGTGTTTCTGCATCACCTATTAGTATTTTGGGGGATGGCTTGAATAACCTGATTAGCATATTGTCTTATAGAGGATAATGGCCAATTTTGTAATCCTTTCCCACATCCTTTGTGTACATAGTTTCATCAAAGCTGGACAGTTGATTTGCAGGGTCATGCCCTTTGTGTGCGTGAACACATAGATGTACAGAGACCTTAACTAAAGGGCAGTGTTTCATTAAGAACTGTAACCAGTATTCTAATCAGGAGTATTTCTTCCCTGATCCCTGTTTTTATTTCCTCTTCTTATCTGGAACTTCTGCATGAAATCAGGATGACAGGTTTTAAGAGGTCATTTAATACTAGGATTTTTCTGTCTCAGTCCTCTGACTGAGAGGACTTTGACATCTGTGTTACTGCAGCAACCAAGTGGTAGAGAAGGAGGAGAGGATAATGAATTTGAGTGTTGCATTCCCTTAGCCAATGCATCTTCTTGAATTCATACACAGGCATTTTCTTGGATGCATTTCTGTCCTGTGATTGTGTCACCCTTCCAATGACGTACATAATATTGTGCAGCAATCTGTGTACTGCGAACGTCATCTAGCCTAAATTTCAAAGATGCTGATATCCCAGTATGTTTTTCTGGCTTTCAGGTTATATTTGTTTCTATTCTTTTGTGTTTGACTTGCACCTTCATATACAGCTGCCCCCCTCCCTGAGACTTTATACTGATTTAGAGCTTGAACCTGGGCATTCGAATTCTCCATGGAAACCAATCTGAAAGTATTAAGACCTCTGCAAGATCAATGAATGACTCCCAGAAGGGAAGTTCTAATTCATAGTGATCTTTTGCAGAACTAATAGAAGGGGAAAATTTAATTTACTTGTAACCAGAAAATAACCATTTTCCAAGATACTTTACACATAGAAGCCCTCAACATGCCCAGAACTATAAACATAGAATATATGTAGGAATATATAGCTTTTATTGGTGTGAAGCTGGGGTGATTGCATTACTTATGAATGGCAAAGTCAGCTAAGGGATGTGATGTGCAAGCCAAATGAGTGCCAGTAAAACCTTTAACACTGAACATATTAATGGATTTTAAAAAGAAGTTATTAAAGCCCTTTTTTCATATTTTACTATTTTGTTGATAATCTTTTTACAATTCCACTGCCTTTCTGCTCCAGTTGGTTTTGTATAGATTTTTGGAGTGAAAAGTATTTAATTAGAAGTTCTAGGAAGAACCATTTGAAGTCATAGAGTCTACTATTAAATCTCAGTGCCTTGTGTTCGAGGTTATCGTCATTGTGGCTGGAAAGGTCTGGGCTTCATTGGTGTCTGATTCAGGACTGCCTATAGCAAAAGTCATTTTCAACCACTTGGGCAAAGAAAGCAGATGTATTTTGCCTATTGTTTATTTGAAAGGTGAGAAAGGGGTTGGAATATTTGATGTGCAAGTTGAATTAATGGACAAATCATAGAAAGGGGTCAGAAGTCCAAAACTAATATTGTAGAGCTTGTAATTATTCCGCATTTGTATTCTGTTATTATAGAAGTCAATGAATTCATTCTAGTGCTGTTAAGAGCAGAATGTCAGATAAAGAAATATTAATATTCACATGCAAACCTCCTGTTTTTCAGATATGCAAAATCATCATAGCATCAGCAATGTGAATATCCAGCATTCATTAAAAGAGAGAAATGAAGAGTTTTATTCCACAGAACATGAGGGCATTGACTCAGCCCCTGCATATTCAGGTTCCAAGTGCCTGCGTTCTCTCAAATTGAGTGTAACAAGTACAGATGCACTTGATGACTGTGCAGTCATAGAGGATATAGAAGAAATGAAACAAAGAATTAAGAATATGAAGTCTGAGCTTGAGAAGTACAAAATGTTCGTGTTTCATTTACAGACCTCTGACCAGTTCTTACTGAGTGGTGTTTCCAATATAGCTTTAAGTGACACAGCCTTGCCTGTGGAAGGACATGTTACACAGGTGCAAGATAGAGCTGTGCAAGGAATCAAACCGTTTTCTAGTGTCCATCAGCTGGTGGATTATGAGAATCACCCTGAAGATAGGAATTCAGAGTCTTCAAAAGCACCTGATACTTGGACAGCCCAAAACCTTAAGGAACTACTAGCAGCAAATGAGGCAGAACTTGAAAAAGAGCAAATTGCAAATATGCATCTTGATGAAGTGTATCATCTTCAGAACAAACTGAGAGAAACATCACCATCCAAGTGAGTAAAGCTATTACTGTTTCGGGTTCCTTTTTGTAAACAGCAATACCAAATAACACAGGAAGGCAATATGAAGATAATTTCATTCACATAGGAGTGTGTTGTTGTAGTAAAGGCTGAATTTCACTGATGTTAACATAAAGCCACTGAAACGTTTAGTTAAAAGATGCCTCAAAGTACAAAACAGTATTTCTCTTGCAACAGAACTGCTTCTGATGGGCTCATATCATCCTCTGGTAAGGACTCTATGCCAGATGCCTCTGTCTCTCCCCACACCTCCCTTTGCTGCAAGACATCCTCTGTTGAGCAAAGTCAGATTACTCTGTGAGATGGGCTGACCCCTGTAATTAAAGTATTACACTTTTGCATAGTCAGGGTTTTTTTTCAGGTGACACACTTTTTATTTCCCCCCTCTAATATTCATATTGTCCTGAGAGCCTTAAGGAAGTAGAACAAAGAAAGGTATTCAGCCTTTGGCTTCAGAATGCTTGAAGAGAAGTATCTGAAGACACTAAGCAACCACCAACATGGCCTGTTGTATACCTCTTAGTATTACTGGCATAAAATACAATTGTGCTACATAATACATATAAACGTACATAACTTGAAAATATACCTCATCCATTTCACAAGGGCAGATCCAACTGTAAATTAAGGGATGAGACAGTATGGATCGCTGTAAAGGTTTTATGGCCACTGTCTAGGACAACTGCATGAGTCACAAGTGACAGGCCCAAAAGTGAGTTATGCATCTCTTCCTATAGCAATGATGATAAAAATCCTACAACAACCCACACCATCATACATTTTGTTTATGCTGCATATTTTCTTTGATTCCCTGCATCTTTCCATTCCCTCTGCCTTTTTTTTCCACTAATTCTATAGAAAGAAGTCAATCTCTGATACACACAGTGGCACTATAAAGGGAACAGCTATATTTGCAAGTAAAGAATAAATTCAGTTGATCTGAGTTGAGTTTTATGTCCTGGTGTGTGGAGTGCAAGGGTTTGGACACTGCAGTGGTTGTCATGGTCATAATCTCTGGTAATAAACATGAAGAGACATGGAGAATTTTCAGACTGGGTGAACCCATCAGCTCAGAAAGTCCAATATTGTGCTTCTGGCAGGAAGTACAAGAAGTTATAGAAGAAGAGACAGCTCTCTATTGTTGGGTTTCTTCTTAGTTCACTATGGAAGAACAAAACCAACCAGTCAGAAAAATATGTGTATTCTAAAAGATTCTTTTCATGTATTCACTCATACTTACTTTCATTTGGCAACTTTGAGTGCCATCCAGATTATTTCCAAGCAGACAAACAAGTCATCACCTTAATTTCTGCCCATCTTATAAATGAAGGATAATAACCCACAAGTTATGCCCATAAATACAAAACTCACCAGTTAGAGACAATCCATTTCTCATCGTGGGGCTGTGAAGGCATTTTAAAAGCAAATTGAGTCACATCAAATGATAACTTAGGAATATAAGTTTAATTCTCTTTTTATGTATACTTAAACGTTCCTTATGGTCAGAAAATGACTTGAAAGCTAATTTCATTTTCTCAGCTATGATTCATTAGTTCATTCCCAACCTCGAGAAGTCTCCTTCCAACGCCAGCAAATGAAAGAGATCCGCAGTGGTTGTGTCACTTACCATCAGCATCTGACGAGCCTTATTAAAGCTTTTGAGGAGCTGCTTCAAGCCAGTGATGTGGATTATTATGTTGCTGAAGGCTTCCGTGAGCAACTGAATCAAAGTGTGCTACTGTTTGAGAAGCTGGAAGGGCAATTCCTGTATGGTGAGTAGCAGTATTTTGTGCTTCTTGGCTGAAATATAGTAATATTCTTGGAATTTGAAGGATTTTTTTTCCTCTTTTTAGTGAAAAGAAAACCTTACTTCCTCTTGGTTGCTTTTAAATGATTTATAGTGAGGACTGTCTTGGGAAGCACAATTTTAGTCCTCCACAAAGACTAGATTTTACTCCTGTAGTTATCCTCTGTATTGACACCTTCCATTTTGAGTTATCTCAGCATATGCATATTTTACCTGTTTAACAGATAGTGGTTATAGTTTACTAGAAGTTTAATTACAAGTAGGCTTTAGGATTTTCTGTATCAGGAACTAGCCCAGCTCATTTGTTGAGCCTGAGCACCAGATATCTCCATTGAAGGGTTCTCACAGTTGGTTTTTAACACAATCTGTATTTAACTAAAGCCCCCAATATTACAAGTTCCTAAAGTTTTTCCCCTAAAGTGCAGTCATTTACAAGAAGGGTAAATGCAGTGCAGAGATCAGGACTGTACTTTTAGAGTCAAAGAAGAAGTTATCATATAGAAATGATTGTAACCATATATGATATGGCCAATTTCTACGGCCAGTGCCTTTAAAGAAACCACAAGGAATCCTGCATTGGACAACTGGGAGATAATACCAATTGATATTCCTGTAGAAATAACACAAGTTAAATTGTATGCAGGTATAAAATCATCTGTCACTCAATGTACCAAGAAAAAGGACCATAAATGTCACAGAGAAACCCACTCAAATGGTGCACATGGACAATTAGGAGGGAGAAAAGGAAGATCTATTTGGTTAGAAGGCAGAGGAGAAGAATTCCTTCAGAATTTTGAGTAGCTCATGAGTTAAAGACTGTGGTATTGCAAATCAGTGCCTATTTGTAGGGCATTATAGTAGAATAAGAACCTTCTGAGCAGAGGTCCTAGGGGAAGTCAAGTAGAGAAGTGTTGTCCTTGTGTTAGAGAAAGCCAAGCACTGAATGGAGTGTATAACCCAGGAAAGGACATTGTAATGTGTACCATTAAGCAAAGCCCTTTGAATTATCAGTGAGAACTGGCATGTTGTCTGAAAAATGGGAGCTGTCTATCCCAGTTTTCCCAGCTATTTGACAAAGCATTAAGTTGCAAAGGCAAGGCCTTAAATGTCTAAAGTGGGACCACATCAGGACATGTATTATTCCTATATATATATATAAAATTAAAATTACCATTTCTAGTAATTTTCCTAAGAGACCTGCATCTTGCTGCCAGGTAGTCCAGCCTGCTAAGCAAAGCACTCTATCTTTCATAATAGAGAGCTAAAATGCAACCATGTTTGGTAAAATAAGCATCAAAACCAACCTTTATCACGTGAAGGAAGAGTACCTTGTACATGTTGCCTTTAGTCCATAGTTGAAAGAAAGTTAGCAGCAACGTGCTGGAAAAGGGATGCTTTCATGGGTAAAATTCAGCAAGAAGGACCTTTTCCTATCATCACAACGTTGCTCTTTCTGACCTAAAAGCAATACTTCCACAAATGTCAGCTGCAAAACTGCCACCCTTAGCAAAGCACTTGAGCTGGCCTGAAATAGGGTTTCTGACCCCCACATCTTCCCAGAATTGGCTCCAGAAGATCACTTTGTTCAGAACCATCCAGGCCCCAGCCATACAATGATCTCTATTCTGCCTTTCATTAAAGGTAGTGACAGCATGTTGCAGTTTCAATTGCTCATATAAAGGAGTTGTATATGAGAAAAAGGTATTATGGCTACTGTGTCATTGCATAGTGTAATAAAAGATTGAGTGTATTCAATGATTTCAGTGGCTACAGATTCCTTGCATTACAAATGAGAAGACTCTGTAGTGAATAAACATTAAATGCCTTTAAACCAACAGATGGTACCCTATATACTATGAAAAGTCACTGACAACCGAGACAATTCAATATATCTAACACAATGGTGCTGCATTGAATCACACATTAAAGTAAAATGATGTTTGTAGGGTTATAAAGAACAGCCAGCGTGCTAAGAATTGACTGTAAAGAAGCATCAACAACCGTCTGTCTCTGCATTTCCATCCTGACCTTCAGTTCATTCCCCTGCATTTGCAGCTGTGCAGCTCTTGCCTTCCACCTCTGCTTAATGGCACTAAAAAGTCAGAATATGGGGAGCCAAGGGGACACCATGAAACTCTTACTTCCTTTGTTAAATCAGTGTCTGAATCCAGCTCTCTTGCACTGAGTTGTGCACTGGGAATATTGCAGGCAAAATCCTGTGTGTGCCCCTTTATTGAGGATAACTGGTGAGCCTGGGTGGACAAAATCCAAATGTGATGGAATTGGGCTTATGTATTCTTTTATTGAAGAAATAATGGCATGTAGGCCTAATCCTTTTGCTATATAGCACAATATTTTACATCTGTGTGCTAACTGAAACACCAAAGCTGTAAAATCTGGCACCTATGGTACCTCATAATTCTTTTTGAACTCCAGAGAATATTGCTTTGTTGCTGGGCTGTAAATAGTTGTGCATTTGACACTAATACACAGTGTGTTGAGTATCTGTTGGCTTCTCTAATTTCTCATTAATTTACCATTCTGTATATAAATAGTTGAAGATGGAGGGGAGAAAAAGTATAATTCTTAATATCTGTTTTTAACCAGATCTTTCTGCTTTGCAGGAGAAGCAATAGGGGCAGAAGTTACTATACTTTATGAATTAGCTCAAAGGTAAGAGTGCAACTGAATGTTTATCAAACATATGGTTGTTAAGTTGATAAGGATGCTCCATGTTTTGTAGCACAACTTCCACTCTTTTGCTTTCTGGAGGGCTTTGCTTATGTTGCATGTTTCATTAATATCCATTTAGTTAATAAAATATCCATAGAAAAGAAACTAAGGCCTTTTTTCCCCCACTTCTCATCACACTGAGATACTGAGAAGCATCAAGCTACCAGGTTTGTTTCTTTCATGAACAAAGAATACATGTGCCATAAGACACTGTGTGTGCTTAGATATTACCCTAATTACAGCTGCCAGGAGGGATACTCAGCCACCTTTCTGTTGCTGTGACCTTGGGGGCTGGCTCAGGATGACTGGAGCATGGTGCTGGTGCAGTTTGTTCTCTATCACCCTTATGCTGAAGGTGAAGAGAGCAGGTGGTGTTGTGCTGCATGTGTTGGTTTTATGCCAACCTGGGATTCTTCTCTGCTACAGAAATCCTCAGCTACCTGTTCAAGGCAGCTTGAGGTCCCCTTAACTCAATGATAACTGCCTAATGCTGGGACATAAACCTGGCCTGAAGGCCCGTTGATTCTTCCTGCTGACTTCAGTGAGGTCTGGATTTCAGTCTTGATCTATTACTGTGGCTTGTCATGTTCTGTCACATAAATTCACTCCTGTACATTTGCCACTGTGCTCTCTATTCTTGCTTCTAAAGTAATAAACCAATTTCTGTATTTGAAAACGTTTTGTTTGGCACAAAAGGGATAACGAGAAGAACACCGCTATGTACCAGCAACTGAAGGAGGAATCACCTGTACCATCTGCTCTTCATAGCTTGTCTGACTTTGATTTGTCAGAAAAGTCATCTCTTGGCTCTCCCGAGCCCAGGCACGACCTAGAAGGACAGCATGGCACATTGGCGCTTCTGCCAAACAAGTTTCCCCCAGGTAATTTATTCCCCCACTGAAGATTCACTGGATATTGGGAAAAATGCCCTAAATAAGACACCAGGGGACTAATTAAGAAATGATGAAGAATGTTTGTCTGCTTCAGCTTTCCAGGATCTTGGCATAAGCATTGCAATTTCAGTAATAAGACATCTAGAGATGACAACGATTTGAACTGCCTCCTGTTTGAAACAACATTACCTTGGATGTTTTGTGTCTTTGTTGTTTTAGACTACCATCTTTTTACAGTACTCCAGACGGTCTTTAAATAGACATGTTATAGGGGGAAACCAGACAATTGTCAAGAGAATATTACATAGAAGAAGAGAGATTTTCTAAGTTTATAAAAGCCAGTGTTATGTTTCCTTGAGAATTGCAAGTGCTGCATAATTAATAAGTGGTGTCATGTTTGACCTGGATAGTTTCACTAAGCACAAGTGATGCTGTAGTTTGTTATAGCCAGCGATGAAAATTTAATAGCTGAGATAGCACATGCTGTTCAGGAGGAAAATACTGCAGAGTAAACCAGGAGTGTGTGACATGGATAAACTGACAAATGAGGTGGTGACAGTTAGAACAGGTAAGTTCCTGAGTGAAGCTGAAGCTCACAGCCAACAGAATTAAAACTGTAGAATGGGAAAGCAAGAAGGGAAAGGTAAAGTAATGAAATTTGGTAGAAGAGATGTATTTATTATGGCATGCATTGTGTCAGTCAAAGTCAAATTGATATCTGAGTTCCTCTGGTAAGCTTCCTATTGTTAGAAGATAAAATATATACTGTTGGTGTGTGGAGCCTGAATGTGAAGCTGCACTGCAGAACTTTGGATTCGTTTCCCAGTACGGGCAATGTTTTAACTGGGCAAATTTATTATCTACTACAGTTTTGTAGGAAGAAGTTGTTTAAGGACCCTTAAAACTGGGCCATTGTTTAAGTTAAAATTGAGTTGTCATTCCGTTTTTCATATGGAAAAAGGTTCTTGTGATGTCAGATACTTAATGTCTACCAGTTTGAACAGTTCTGTATTGTATTTTTAGTGTTAACACACATTAGATCTGACAGGAGTACATGGTGTAAGGGAATGCAATCATTTACCCTGAATAAGAAGTGGTCTGTTTTTTTCTTTAGAGTTACTAATGGAGCATCTGCAAGAAATTAGAATCCTGAGACAACGTTTAGAATACTCCATAAAAACTAATGAGAGACTGAGGAAGCAGCTTGAGAGACAAGTAACAGACAAGGAACTAGATCAAGGTAAGGATTTATTCCATAGCAAACAAAATCCACTTTTCCTGCTTTAAAGCCTGAGGGATGAAATGCTGCTGGAACTGTTTTGTGTGCTTTTTAGAATAAACCCCACCCCTTCAAAGGTGGGAAATGCTGGTCTTTCTCTGAACACTGCTGCATCTTGAGCTCCAGCAGCAGGCACAGCTTCACCATGCTGTGTGTATAGTAGCATTAACAGAGACTTAATGTGCGTCTTCCTCGAGTCCCTTGCTTGAAGCGTATTCAGGACTGATGCACAAATCTTATTTCTACCTCTGTGAGTTAACACCACACAGCCTCAAACCTCCAATTGCATGTATTGCTGAGAGAACAGGACAGCCAGGTAGTTTTATGGTGTTTGATGATGCTGTGCTTGAGTTTCATAACAGGGAATTGAAACCTTTCTACTTCTGTTATCAACAAATAGCCTGGGTTTTTCTGTTCCTTTTTTGTGCCTTTGGGATATCATGATTGTTGTAATGATCATGGATTCTAGGATGTCATCTTTTAATTCTCTGCCATGTGCAGCCAGGGATAGTTGCAGGAGAGGAAGCCCATTTTACCAACACAATTTCAGTGGGGCCTGGACCCACTCTGAATATAGGAGGAGGTGCTTTGTTCTGAATTACATTGCTGCTATTGATCCAAAGTAGGAATTCTGTGGAAATAGCTTTCCTGTACTACTCCATGTATACCTGGGGTGGTCAGTACAGCACCACTGCTAACAGGACTATTGGGAGATGCCTTCTCTGGAATTTTCTGAGTGGTTTAAAGCCAGTTTGTATTCACATACAGGGGCAAAATATCTGTAAGACAGAGCCCAGGTCCAGCTTGTCATTTGAATTGATTGGTGTCAGAAATGTCTTCTGCACAAAATAACATCACGAGTTGTTAATAAGAAACACTTGACAGCAGCTGATGGAAATTGGTTTTCCTTCCAAACTCTAAAATAAAGCAGTGGATGAAAACCACTAAAAATAGGTATGCAAATTCAGAGTCACACCTTGCCATTGCTTGTGTTCAGCGTCTTTGAAATCCAAACTCTGTGGTACCTTGAAAACTTCTCACAGGAGAGTAGCCAGGCCCTCACTGGGGATGCTTTTGCAGCACCTTTTCAAGCACACCATACCAGGCATACTTTCCTAATCTTCATTCTATTCTTGTTCTGCTTCCCACGTTTTTCCCCATAGGACAACTGATTAATATGCAGTATTACTCAGACTGGAAGCAGGCAATAAATACCTACATGCTTTCCTTTTACTCAGTTTCACTAATGTTGACATTAGATTCATTATGTTTTACATCATCCCCATGATCCACTTCTGTTGTTGTTTAAATGGAGACTACCTGCAAACAGCAGTTGGCTTTCAGGAATAATTTACAGTGATGGAAAGGTGTATAAAAGCATCCATTTCATTCATGAAGTATTTACGCTGCTGGAAAGGCATACTGTTCCCATGAAACAACCACACTGAAACACTTCCAACTCTTTTACAGCTTCATAAAGATTCTGGCAAGGGCATCCATTAATGCAGTGAAAGTATATTTTCTTTATAAACTGTCTTTTACCTTACATCTGTCTTCTTGTTGCCTTTATGCATCTATAAATGTATGGAGGGGAAATCTGGAAGAGAAAGAAGGAACTACCTGTTAGAACAGCTCATTTTTGTTACTATGATGTCTCAGTGCTTCCTGTTTGTTTTGAAGATCTCTTTCATGTTATCAATATGGATATCCTCTCTCCTAGTAATGATGCCTCTTTTTTCCCAATAGATGGGCTTTTTTTGACTTTAAGGGCAAAAATGGGTCCCGTAGTGAAGCTGAAGAAGATTTTAGCTTTGGGACATAATAGTTCAAAGTTTTAACTTAATATCCTTAGTTTGTTTTCCATCAAAAACCAAACCCAAGTTGTAACATACTTAATTGCTGATGAAAGCCTGTTAAATTTGTGTGATTATTGCTTATTCAATCAAAGTTAATGAATAGATTTATTCTTGTTTGCTAAATATTAGATGGATGTATGTACACACATCTGCCCACTATTTTTGCTATACTATTTCTAATATTTAGATTCTCTAAGTGTTTAAATGCCTCTGGGCTTCTAGTATTCTATAAATGACTCGAGTGCTGGTAATGACTACATCGTTACTGTAGAGCTGAGGTTTGCAGTGCAAGGAGAACTGAAATAATTGCTTCAATCATTTCAAATGTTAGGCTTCCAAATCAAATCAAAGGTTTAATTTTGAGTTTCCAAGGTTTCAGATCTTATTAATGGCAGTTAACATTAGAAGGGGGTTTTGTTTGCCTTATTTTTAACCCATAAGTAACTAATGTATCTACTCAGACTTCAGCTTTAGCATGCCTTTATTTTGCTTTACTGGGAATGAATATTGGCTTCCTCTTGGCTGTGATTTTCAGCAGTGCCTGTCTTTCAGTCAGTGTTTTCTTTGAAGCCATCAAGGTACGCTTCCTTAGCACTCACTTTTTTCAGCACGAAACATAATGAAGACTCAAGTGTATTGCAATTGTAGGCCCTGATGCTCCACTTTACTGTGGTTAGATGGACCTTTTGCATCTATGGAGAGCGTAATTGATGTCAGCAGGGCTCTGCACAGAAGTAGTCCTCTCGGCAGTGGGTCAAATTGCAGGATTGTGGCCCTATTACCACTGGCTCTACATTATCCCTTATTATATAAGATAACTGGTAGTTATATTCTAAAGCCTTTCAGTAGAACTGTGATAGCATAACTTGTCAAATAGGATAAAGCTGGGTGATGGGCAATAAATTAAATTAGAATCAAGATGAGACCATCAAGCCTTGCCACTTCAAGTTGAATTGCTTTGTTAGAATCTGAAAGGGAAAAGCCTTTTGAGTTCACATAGCTACTTCTACTCTTTAACATATAGATAGTAAAATGCCATTAGTGCCAGGCTTCTAGAGCCTTTGAGTCTTTCAGTAACGACAAGAGGTGCATATCATGGCACACTACATCCCAGTTAGGTAGTGGGTAAAAGCTTCAATTGGGATTACAATAAAAATGAGATTACTCAGAGGAAGTGCAGCACATCAAATTGAAGTGAACTGCCAGAGCTGAAAGGCATCCTCCTCATACATTCAGCTAATTTTTGTGCCAGCTGGTTATTTCTCCATTAACCAAATAGTTGACACTCATGTAGTTGTCTGAAGCTTTAAAGTGTAGGATATACTGGGATAACCAATCAACTGAAAACTATTCTTAATAGTAACATTAATTCCAGTGGGTCCTGAAGTGTTTTACTGACTATAAGCAGGTTAAAAAGGGCAATAACAATTACTTGACTTGATTTCAGAGGCAGCCACCTTGAGAGTGGAATGTGTCACTTTTCAGGCTGTACTGTAACATTACACATTGCTATGGGATGAGTAGCAAAGATACAGTATGTCGTGAGGATTACCTAGGCTGAATTTGACTGAATACACAAGTTAACACTTTATACAACTAATGCAATAAGAAAGATCCTCAGAGTAGAATTCTTAAGTTTCTAAAAGTTAGACATCTAAGTCTGTGCTGGTTACTCAGAACTTCTCATGGAAGCACTGGAGAGTAGTACTTCCCTTTGGAGGACAGGGCATCTCATCTGCAGAGGTGTGTAGAAGACACATCAATGAGTAGCTCTATGGTGGTGCCCATTTCTCCCCATGATGTTTGATCCACACTGGATCAGTTATCTGAATTTTAGACACATGAATTTAAGAGGGATGAATCTTCATCCCTGCGATCATAAATGGGTTCTTGGTTTGTAATCAGACGCAAAGACAGTGTGTCCAGCCTTATGTTCTAGACTCGTGCGGTAACAAATCTGTTGCCAGACTATCGATGTTGCTTCTTGCACTGTGGATTAGTTGGTAGAATTTAGTGGTCCTTTGCAATGCTATCATTAAATACAACAGGGTATGATCAGAGCCAGACTGAAATACATGGGAAACCTTCCTCCAGTTTGCATAACTTTGAAAGAATAGCAATGTCACAAAATCCTCCTGCATTTTGTCCTGTTGGAATATTGGTGGATAGGTAAGGACTACCAGAGATAATTTTGCTGCTTTGGTAATGGTTGCCCAGCAATGAGAGGTACTTGTGATGCAGGGCTTTGGATTACTTGGCATTAACCTGAACTGCCTTTTAGTCTGTGGGGATAACCTTCAAAATAGAGAGGGGAGAAGTCTCTTTCATAACATGTTTTTCTGCAATTTCTTAAATTGTTCTTGTCTGGAAGGTTTAATCTTTAATGACCTAGAGATGAGTCATAAATCATCTTTTCTGTATGTATTTATAGGTTCTGCAAACATTTTTAACCATGGCTCAGAGCAGCATAGTTCCTTGACTTCTGAAATACATTTCCTGAGGAAGCAGAATCAAGTTCTGAATGCAATGCTAGCAAAAGGATCCAGAGGTAAGAATGACTGCAAGTCATTCCACATCAGAAAACAATGAAATATTAACAGGCCATTCATTAAACTGACTTAAATGTTCTTCCCACCCCTGAAATTCCATGCTCAGCCATAAGCATTCAAACTGGAGTTAACAATGAGAAGTAGCAGTAATACTCCTTCTTTCTGTTTATTTGAAGCATTTTCCATTTGATATTCACTTTCATTTCTCTGTGCTTCTTTTTGCATTCCTTTTGGTTCTATACATTCTTTTTCCTCTTCTCCCTGTGCCTTTTCTTCCTCCACCATTTTCTTCCACCACACCATTTTCTTCCTCCTTTTTCCCCATGCTTCCATTCTGAAGCCCTTTTAAAAACACTCCATAGGATAGCATTATTGCTGAAAATGAGACCAGTCAGTACAGAAGAGTTGCAAAGGGAAGCAAACTAATTACACTTAGATTCCATAGTCTGCCACAGAGGCTTGACTGAACAGAGCAGTCCAGGGTTGGAACTAGATGGTCTTAAGGTCCTTTCCAACCCTAACCATTCTATGATTCTATGACCAAGCCATCTTTTTGGAAACACTTCAGAAGAGACCAGAACTGAGGGAATCCGTTTGTATTTGTAATCTCTGAGATTAACTTTCAACTTCCCTCATTTTCACACCTGTGAAGAGAGGATATTAAAGTCTTCCCTATCCTTTTCCCCCAGGAAAACCAACCACTCACCATGTAGGTTTTTAAAAGCAGCTTAAGCCGCAGTTAGTTTAGAAGTCTCCATGTTTTCAGGCTGTGTAAAAGCACTGGTGCCTCTTCCAGAGTTATGTATTCCCTCATTTGTTCTGATACATCTTGGTGCTTATCAATGTCTTCAAGTTCTACTTGTTTAATTAATATATTCCTGCTTTTGTTTCCCCGTTGACAATACGATCTGATAATATCAGGGTTTCTTTCTTAGAAGAACTATGATGAATAGAACATTGTTGCCCTTGTGTGTAAAAATAATGTCAGTATTTCTGGAGTTTGGGAGCTTCTTTTCCTTTTAGTCCTGGATGCACCAGAGAAAGAAAAGCCTCTTAGATACCTCCTGCATGTTTTGGTCTCAGGTGCTTTCTGTCTATAGTCTTAGCTTGGCCTTTCAGTAGTGAAGGGCTGGTGATGTACATTTTTAACAGCATGTGGGGGTTACCATTTTCATATGCTTTCAACAAGACTACTGAAGATGAGGGAAGGATTCTAACTGTTGGGAGATGGAATGATTGTTTCATTGCCAAGATTGACACTGCCTTTTCCAGTGCTAAAAGTAGGATCATGGAAAACTTCGGGTCCTGGTAAACCTCTATGATTGTAGTTGTCTCAATGTTCAGTTGTCCCTATCAGCAACTCCATGTCACAGGACCAATTGGGGAAATGCCTTGTGCCAAGGAAAGGACTGATATGGTACATTTAGCAGATGAATAGGGCTGGGAAGGAGAGGACAGGGAGGAACATGGATACAACGTGCCCTAAAACAATCCCACTGAGATCTTTTCCTCCCCAAGAGAAGTCAAATCCATTATTTTGCGAGGATTGGCACAATTCAAGTGCCTGCTTCGGGATCCACTAGTTGCTGAATACTGTCCTTCTGCCCAAATCCCAAGAGGTGCTGGGGGCATTTGGCCTATAAGGCTGTTCACAGGTTTTTATTGAGCCATTATAAGTCCTATTAGAGAAAATGTATCTAGCAAAAGTCATTAGAAAATCGAAATACTGAGATCCTAAAACTCAAAAGAGCAGCTGTGATTTTCTGGCAGTCTCTGAAAAAGCTGGTTTTGTTGAAGAGCATAGCTTTGGTGGGCTGTGGGCTTTGTAAATACCTGGTGTTTCTTCTTGTTTCAGATAAACAGAAGGAAAATGAAAAGCTGAGAGAATCTCTTTCTAAAAAGAATGCAATCATTGAGCATCTTCATGAGGATTATGAATGTATCAAGAGAGAAAATGAAAGGCTGCAAAAACAAATTGGCCAAAAGGAAGATGAAACCAGATATCTGACATGTCAAATTTACAGCAGTCGTAATGAGTTAAACAGGTATTGATTCTGTCCACATTTAGACATTCATTTAGAGAAGAAAATTGTCAGTGTGACAAGCACGTGTTTAGCCATAGCCATTAACATGAATGAGGTGCATAGATATAGTCTAAAGGCAAGGGAAGAATGATGGAGGAAGGGGGAATGGGTTTTAGATTTTGAAGCAAATTGAACTTTTAACTTAGGTATTTATTGGGATTTCACAGGTTGCAAACAGAAATTAATATAAAGCAACATCAGTTCTCTGAGAATGAGAAGTTACTGCAGTCGCTCCGAACTGAGATCAAGGTTTATGAGAAGCTGGAAGAAGCAAGAAGGAAGAGGACAGGTATAAATGCACATCGTTTCTATACCCTTAGCCCTTGCAACCCTTCGCTCTCTGAATATGACCCTGTCAAAAGGACAGTTGGTTAGGTTGCTCTTTCTGCTTGTATCTGCTATGCAAAGAACTGACAACTTGATAAAATACTGCTTTTTACCTTTGGAATGTAGCTGTGAGGTTGAGATTTGTGCTATGTTCTGACTCGGCACACCCAAGTTTCCTTTAGCTTTTTAGCTAAGCTAAAAACAAAATACTGAGGTTCAGTGGCTCTGGCTGGATAAGCTTCATGGGGAGCTTTACTTGTCATCTAGAATTTGATATTTACTTGTCATCTAAACACATGCTGCTGCATCCTCACAGGTAGTGCTTACTCAGGTTGTGCTTTCTCTTGTCTGAATCCAAGGGTAGTGTCTTCTCCCTAGGGAGGGCAGAAGTGCTGGCACTGCCTTCTGAACAAGATGTTTAATTACTTCCTGCCTGCTTTTCTGTCACTAAAGGTGAGGAGTAGGAGTGACACTGACATAAGTTCTTCCTACCCCTTTTAAGAAATCCATACTATCACATAGCTGTTGGTGTGGTTAGGTAAAGAAGTGGAATGCTGTTCATTGCTGCTTACTCATTACAGTATCCAGCAGATTTCCCACTGGAAGTGCTTGTAAAAGTTGATTTTTTTCTTCCTGCTACTTTAAGTAATATGCCCTGCCATCACTTGTATTTCATGCATAGCTGCAGCAGAAGAGCCCTGTTGGCATAAGGCTTTAAGCCAAAGTTGGCTCAAGGATGGAACTAAATCTCCTTTCAGAACTAGTAACGTAATTAGAGAGTAGCAGCACTCTCCTCATGCAGCTGAGCACCTCCCCACTGTCTGGAGAACAGTTGGATTTCAGCTTGAAAGAATACATGGAATTGTTTGTGTACTGACCTCCTTCTATGGAAAGACAAACACAGCCCTTGCTTTTCAGGTTCAGATTTGTTCCTCTGGTTGCCAGGTGATCACTATTATTTCCTTTGCTCTTCTGTGTATAAAATGAAACTCCCAAGTCTACTTTATCCCTCCTCTGAGCTCAAAGATTACCTGTTCTTCTTCCTTGCCCCAGACTGTGCATTAATGCACTTTGTAAATCCTCTTCATGTTTGTTTTTATTGTGGTGTTGGTTTTTTTTGCTTTTGGCTGCTTAGCTTTTATGGACAAAGTGAAAGATAATTCGGGGCTCTTTAAATCTTTCAAGGGTAAAAGCAATTAGGACATGCTTTTTTGTCAAACCATTATCTTAATGCTGTTTGTAGTTAATTCGTAATACCAAGGATAAGGCTGGCTATAATTTATTTGCTCAGCATTCTGATCCTAGCTAATATTGTTTTAATTGTTAACAATGTGAAGTACTTCTGTTGAAATTGTCTCAGATCCCAGATGTGATGCAGCAGAAGAATTCCGGAAAGATCAGAATAATCCACTTGACTTACACGAGCTGTTGACTGAAATACAGAGTTTGCGAGTGCAACTTGAGAGGAGCATCGAGACAAACAAGTCTTTGCATGAAAAACTAGAGGAACAGCTTTCAAAAGACAAGAAAGAGGAAATGAAAGCAGTGGCAGCTCTAAATATCAACTATCTTTTGAGACAAGGATCTCAGCATTATGCAGGAATGAATGGTACTGTACCATACATGCTTTTGTTACCCTGTAGAACCTGTGCCTTGTCCTTTACACATGCTCTTAAAGCCTTGTACAGCATCAACTGTACATGTGGGAGCTGCGCATCAGCCTTCCAGATCCCTTTTCTCTTAGAGCATTTCACAGAGTGGTGAAATACACACTGTCTTACAGCCTCCAACTGTCACTTCCTTTTCCTTCCAGAAAAGCATTTGCAGACAGGCTCTGGGATGGAACGTTGCCTACATTAAATTGCCATACATTTTGCTTACCTGGGGGTTCTTTTTTTGATGCAGAGCTCTATAGTGTTTGCTAAGGGCAAGTATATATTACTCAAAAATGATCAATAAGTGCACTAAATGGGTTTTTTTATAAATCAGTTGTTCTCTTTTTGCCCTTGAGGCATACTTTACCTTTATTTCAATCACTGTTAAGTGATACTGCTTTAGCAAATCAGGGAAAATGTAGTGTTTACACTCAGGGTTAGATTATTGTCCCAATATAGATGTATGTGGGATACAGAGGGCACAAGAATGTTCTTTCCTTGCTGCTGAAGTATTTTGCATAGTAACAGCTTTCCATACTTCCAGCATAAAGCCACCTCTCTTACTGCTTGTAGGTTTACATCGTGTTATGGGAAACAATAATAATGGGGCTTTTTGGGTCCATACAGCTGAACATGACTACTTAAATCTTATGTACCACCCAGAGCAGCATCAGCCAGAGGATTACTGTGAGAGCTTGTGAGACACAGCAGGGGTTTTTACCACCTTATTTGTGAGTCCATATCATGACTGGACATACATCCAGTCAGAATCATACTTCAGATGAAATACATAATAAGCATAACTCTGTACAAGAAAGATGCTGAATGTAGCAAATAACATTTATGTGTTGCTGCCTTTCTCTGTGCACTTCATACTTGAACACTAAATTACAGTCTCTACTCCATATGGGAATGGTTTGTTAGGGCCAGTCATGATCAAGTAGGTGTGGAACAGCTATTGTGGGGAACCTGTATCACCAATATCCCCAAATTGCATTTGTTCCTGGTTAGTTCTAGATAGAAACCTAGATGATGCTTTTGACCTCTGTCAGGTAGAGAGGAACTGGAGATGCTCCTTATTTCTTTAAGAAAATGGCGAATTGAGTACAGCTTGGTTTGATATGGACCAGAAGAACTCCTTGGAATGTCAACAGCTGAATTTGTTAGCTTTTTACGTGTACTATGATTAGTCTTTACTCATAGGTACTTAGGGAATTTGGAAGGTCTGAAGAGTGAGGAATACAGATATGATCTTTATGCTATAGCTGTGGAAGGTGTCATGCTTGTGGCGTTAATGAGAAGATTGCATTTGTTGATTAAAATGTCTTCATCAGGATGTATTTTAGATTTGATTTTGGGAGGTATCAAGACCTTGGGATAGATGCTGAAAAGATAAATGTGGGTAAATACTGGAAGATAGATGGTGCGGTACTAGAAAATTAACTGTGTTTCTTTGCTTCCTGAGTCCAAATGCAGCATCAGCAAAAAAAGGGAACAGACATAGAGTTATGAATTGTTTTTTATGCATGTTAATGTTATCCCTTGTCCTGTTTTTATATATAGAAAATCATTGCAAATGCCCTGCTGCCAGCAGAAAGATTTGTGAGCTGCAGAAGCATGGACATTGTATTTCTCTAGTGAAACCAGGTACATCCCAACGTATCTTTAATGTGTGTGTTATCAATAACCCAGACCTGCTGTTTAAGATGAGTCTAGTGTCATAGTATCATAGAATGGTTAGTTCTACATGTAGAAGGATTAAAACTCTCTTCCTGCTCCAGGGACACACTCAGCCTCTAAAGACGACGTAGACAGCACTTCACACTGCAGTAGCACCTCATCCTCCAGCACAGCTTGCACCCCTCGCCTGGTGCCCGGGCATCGGATGTGGGCAGACAAAAACGGGCGCCACGTTCTTGGCTTGATTGAGGATTATAATGCTCTACGGAAGCAGATTTCAGAAGGGCAACAGGTTTTAGCAGAAATGGAGATTCCTCTAAGAGAGGTCACTGGTACGAAACTGCAGGAGCCTGGAATAAAGGTAAGCACTGAGAGCTGTTAAAGGATGGTGAATTTTTACCTAGAGGTGCAAAATGCATAGGTTCCAAAAGCAAAGAACTAGGTTAATGGTGCAGCAGGCAACTGAGTCACTCTGTCAGGACACCTCTACCCTGACAAGCTTCATCTAGATGCAGGCACCTATTTGTGATTCTCGGTTAATGAAGATATGGGTGAATTAGTTAATTCTGGCCCTTTAATAAGCAATCACACTTCTACTTGCAACTTGAAATGAGGTGAAACTACTTGTTTTTACTCTGGGAATAGGTGATTGTTACACTGGAAGTAATAAAGCCAAACAAAACCAACAAAAAAGGGCTTAAACTAGGGGTATATATCAGTAACCTAAGGATAAAAATAATTAAGGGGATTTTCTTGTAAGGAAGACTTGGGATAAACCCAGGAACTATGAGACAGTTAAAAGAAATCTGATATGCAGCTGATGAAGTTCCCCACTTGGTAACACCAGGTTATAACTGTACATCAATGACTGATGTATACTAATGAGGCTTGTTTCATATTAGAGAAGCTTTTTAATATGTTTCCAGTTCCTGGAAGCAGTTGAATGCTTGAGCAGTATCAGGAGCTTGAATATCCCATTAATGATTAAACACTGTCACTAAGGCAATATCACCTGTGACACAGCGGTATCAAATCACAGTCTTCTTGCTGTAGTCTTAAACATCATAATGAATAACGTCAATCCTTTTCCTCTAGAATAAAGAGAACTAGTGTTTGTTAATGCTATTTTTTCTTATTTAATACTGTTAATTTCTGGATACAGTTGATGATAGCAGGTTTGGGGTGGACTGAATAAGACAAATCTACCTACAGGCTTCTACAACAGGGAACGAACAATGTGTACATGTCCATGGCAATAAGGAACTAAGAAACCACAATAGGAAAGCCTGGATCAGGCATTTAAAACACATGCCAGTGGTAAAAATAATGAAACACTGGAATGGAGGGTGCTTGTAAGAACAGATTATGTGAATGCTTGAAAAATTACATGTAACGCTTTCGTGCCTTGGAGTGGGAAAGTAAATGAAGTGATTAATGAAGGTCCTTTCACCCTTGTGATTTTATGATAATATAAATGTGTAAAAAACATGCTCATTGCTCTTCAAAAACCAGAAAGTCTTAACTGCATGGATAAATTTGCACTACTTATTTTGCCAGTCCTAATTAGTAAAGGTATTGAAGATGCAGTCTTCACCAATTTGGAACAACTCTTTGTGGGATCACATGTGTGCTCACACAGTAAAATGATGTCTGAATGACACTTTAGACTCTCTGAAGTATCATATATTTTCAAATGACCTAGTTAAGATCCTGATAATGACTGCAAAAGTAATCTGGCTAAGTTTGTAACTTATGTTGTTGGTGTAAAGATAAAAGCAGTAAGTTTCACCATTTGCAGTTTTCTATCAAGCTTTACATCACTGAAATTTCAGACTACTTAGCAAATGGGCTATTTTATGTGGCAGGAGGGTTCTGGTTAGATAACAATGCTAAATACATATTCAAATGGAATGCTGCACGGGGCAGGAACTGTGAATGCTTTTCTTTCATTACCCTTCCCCCTTCTGTATCACCATTGCTCTGGTAATTCATTTCCAACCCTTGCATTCTTCCCCTCCTTTATTTCACATTTATGCAATTTCTTCAATTTGATTTTCTCATCTGTCAGCAGAGGAAAACATTTTATGTGTGTCCTGATAGTTCTTTTAGCATTAAATGGAACAGTTTAAAGGGTCTGCTAAGGAAGAAACATCTATATTGCTTAAATTGATGTCTGTAATCATTTGACTTTCAAATAACATGACACGAAATGCAAATGGAGAGAGAAGAGAGTTGCCAACTATTACCATGTGGCATAGCAACTCCAGTAAATATAATCTATTATTAATCATGGTTATTGATTAGGATAAATCCCCTCCCTCCCTGAGATTCTCAGATAATGCATAATTCAGCAGTCTTTGTAAACCAACAAATTAGCTTTTGTGGCACACAATAGCTGTGTACATCATCTTAAATACGGAATCAAAATACCAACGGGGTTTAAACCATTAATTAAGATTACATTTTCATAATGGTTTAAGCATAAAATTTACCATGTCTCTAATCCTATGCCACAGGTACCAGAGCAGGCAGCACTGCAGAGCTTTTCAGCAAATGTTCACACAGTACAGCAGATCTTAGAAGAGGCTGCACGTTTACTCAAACTCCTTTGGAGAGTTTCCCTTCCACTGAAAGGTGTACACGGTACCACGCATGGCACTCAGGTACTGTTGTGCTTCATCTTTGGTGGGGTTTGTGGGGTTTGTTGGTTGGTTATGGGTTTTTTTGCTTGTTTGGGTTTTTTTTTCTTGTTGTAATGCGTTATCTTTTGAAACCCATGAACCTTGGATGTCTTTGGCCACATGGATTTACAGCTCCCATCACTGAAGGCTCAGGCTGAATGTGTGCTGGCTTTCAATCACATTGCATACTGAGGTGTTTACTTACACTTCTATTTACATACACTTTATAGTACAGAGGTAATCTGTAATGATACAGGAAACTCAGGCAGGCAAATGCTCCATTTCATCAAGAAAAGGTTTGGAGTCCCTGCTATAGAACCCAGTTCAATTTGTTTATGTATATCCTAGTAACAAGAGAAACTTCAGCAACTTTGATGTAAAAGGAGAATGTAGCTCAGATTACATTTTGGGTGCCTAAGATGTAAAATAGAAGCTTTTTTACAAGTATGACAAAAGCCCCAGACAAGTTTTATAACATTTTAACTAAAAAGGATTGCACTATGCAAATGAATGGAAGTAAACTGAATGAGGAATGAATTATCTATACTGTCATAATACTACCACTCAGCATTTGAAACTCCTGTTTCAAAGTCTGGCCTGGAAATGAATCTAAAAGTGTTTTCACTGAGGGTTTTTGTATGTGTTTCCTTAAAAGAAGCAGGATATTGCTGGGAAAATAACCCCAAATGTTAGGAAAAGTAAATATTTTCTATATCATTTTCATAACATTTTTGCTGTTATTTTCTAGCATCCTTCAATGTGTAAAATCACAAAAGCAGTAGGAATGAACTCTGCTGTCTAATATATTCACTGATGTTTCAGCTCCATATTTAGGATGTCTTGACAAGTGTGTATACTTCCATTTTTATCGTGTATAATCTATATAGACAGCTTTATATTGGCCTGGATTGCAGTATCTGAACATAGCTCATACACATGGTGTGTGATGCATCTGATGCTTTACTGTCAGAGAGATCTTAAACCTTCTTGATCTGGATCAGTCACTTCTGAAAATCCAACCTTAACATGTGGAGTATCTGAATTCCCAGGACTGCACCTAATTAGAGCCTAATAGAATCTTTCCTGGAGTTTCTTATCTAACATCCTGAGATCTTAAGGATATTCGATTGTTTCTGATGTCTTTAAATGCAGTGTGTCTCTTGAAGCTTGCGTCTAAAAGATACTGAGCATTCACTGCCTCCTCTTCAGCCCCCCAGGAGTTGTGAGTAATCAGTTCTTCTGAAGAGCTAAATGCCAGGGGCAAATTCCAGAAGATACTATTAGTTAACAAGTGACACAACAAGAAAAGTAAATGTACAAGCTTAAGTTTGCATGAGAATCAAGATCCATGTTACTGGCAGACTATGTCAGGGCTGCTCATAGTCCTGTTTTACAAGATACTAACACTAATCTGGTTGGAATGGTGAAAACTGGAGCTTAAATGGTGACACTGTCAAATAATTTTGCAATATAACTGTCCCAGTCATTTGTACAATGTTTTTGAGCTCTTGAATGAAGGCAGCATCAACTATTAACACTGGAGAAGGAAGCTGGAAGCTCTGAACCTGGTAGGCAGGATACTTGCTGATCCCATAGTGCTGGTCTTCCTTAGATTTTCTAGTTGAAGAGGACAAAAAAGGAAGAGAGGACTGGAAGCTGAAAACCAAAAATAGACACTGGTGTTAAGGCTTTTCTCAGAACTAGAGGGAAAATGAATTGCAGTAAAAGCCAGTTAAGAATTATAGTTGTCTCTTGGCAGATATCATAGGAAATCATGTATGTATGTCACTGGGGAAGTGGACATAGAAGGACAGGCAATCAGTGATGTTTCACTCGTTTAAGGAAGCTTAAAGGCTCTTGTACAAAAGTATTTAGCAATGCACAATATACTGTTATATAATCCTGATATATATATAAAATATACTTATATATCATACTTTAATATTACATTTTCTTCTCTCAATTTAGGATGATGGAATGAAAGCAGAAATATTTAGATTACGGAAGAAACTGTCTGAGCAAGAGAAGAAGTTACACAGCACAGTGAAACGCTTGCACTCCACAAACCAGCTGAAGGAAAACATGGAGAAAGTCATCATTGACCAGTGTAAGTGTATGCTTTATTACTGGTTCTTGTTTGATTTTTGTACTCTGTGGCTACTTCTAAAGTTGGAGAAACAAGAACATGGATTTTTACAAGGCTCTGTAGGGACAGGACAAGAGAGAATGGCTTTAAACTGACAAATGGAGATTCAGATTAGATATTAAGAAACTCTTCCCTGTGAGGGTGGTAAGACTCTGGCACAGGTTGCCCAGAGAAGCCGTGGCTACCCTACCCCCGGCAGGGATTGGAACTGGATGAGCTTTAATGTTTCTTCCAACCCAAACCAGTCTGAGATTCTACTAAATGATGTACATATGACTTATATTAAATCCAAAATTAGTTTTGTTCAGGTTTTAAACTCAAACTGCTCACTCTGGGGTTGTCATATAAAAATCAAAGCTATTCTGTCATGTCTGTCCAAATAGTATCCCTGGGGTATCTACTGGTTTCATTTGGTCAGTTCCTACTTCAGTGACATCTCAGACATACTGGGTAATTCCAAAAGTATAAATCAGCAGAGATTTTACCCTCCTGGCCAGAATGGTATCCCCACAGCCACTCCATGCTTTCAGAAAGAAATACATCTCCCCCTTAATTTTACTCACTCCTTTCAGGACATTCAGCCTCATCTAAACTAGGTCCTTATAAAACGAAGCCTGTATTTCCTGCAATCTCTGCAATGCAAACTACTGCCTGGCTAGCAGCAGCATGGCTGATAGAGGATGTGACACTAAAGTCTCTTCATGTACTGAATTTAATATTTTTGATTTAGAAAAACCTAGTTTGCCAGGTGAAATGACTTCACTAGAAGAGTTCTTTATGAGCACAGAGCAATCTGCTACACAGAAAGACCTAGATGTGATTTTCTGTGAGTTTCACTGATTATGGGAATTATGGATGTCAGATTACCTTTGCCTTTAAAGAGCAATTTCAGGAAGGTTTCTAAATTGCATCTGTACACAAGTTCCTGGCCAAGCATACAACAAAACTGGGGGATTTTGTTAGGATGCTTACACTTAGTTTTGGTATCTCTTCCTTTCTCCTTCGCTAGTAAGAGCAAAAGCATCACAGTAGGTGACTTTGGCTGCCTTCATTCTCCAAACATCCTGTTAGCTGGCCAGTCCACTGAGGATATTCAGGTTGCTTCTGTTACTTAGTTGAGCATTCCTAAATCTATTTAGAGACAGAGACTGGAACATTCTGGTGGCTCGGAGTCTTCTGTATGCTTTCTCTGGCGAGAGAACTCATTGCTTATAAACCTCATCTGAACCTCTGAACATGTAACAATGCAGTGCCAAATTGCAGTAATCTGCCAAGGGTATAATTATCTCATGACAGCTATACCCTTGGAGTTGTTGGATTGTTATTATTGTAATGAAAAATCTTTATTATGGCTAAATTGTTTATTTTTGAGACTGGAATATTCAATTGGTACTTGTGAATGGTATTTTTCCACAGTTATGGACCTGACACAGATTAGAGAATCATATTATTTAACCTGGCATTTCTAAAGATTGGTTTTGTTTAGAAGCATCCCCTCCTCCTTTCACAGGTCTCATGCTGTCCCCACAGAGGCAAAGTAGCTGAATAGAGGAAACTTGGAAGCCTTCAGAGCAAGCCACTGACATAATTTCCCCTAAGCATATATAGCTTGCTATGTCCTTGAACTGCTGGAGGATCTGGCTTCCTTCTGCCATCTGTCCCTTTCCCAGCACATCATTCCACATAATCTTTCCACTGCACAGTTTTTCTCCCCTTCCCAGACCGAATTAGCTACTGAATAGATCAAATTGTAGTTAGATCATGTACCACCTCCCCTTAAAATTAACAAAAAGTCTTCCTTTGATGACTTGGATCAAGGGAACCAGGTATTGCAGGTAGCTGTTTGTGTCTGTGACATTAACTGTAGTGATGAGCTGTGGCTGTTTTCACATGTGTTGTTCTTATGGTAGAGAAACTAAAAGCACTTCCTTCATGTTCAGGTTTGAAAATCAGATTCTGCACTAGATGAAACATAGGCTGGGGATAGGAAGTGCCATTTCAGTGCATGTTCTTCTGCTCTTCCCTACTGCACTTTTCTTCTGCACTGCCCCTTAATCTGAGGTTGCTGCAGCTGGAGGGTTGTACATCAGCCTGAGCTTCTTACAGGGCTCAGGAGGGAGAAAACAGTTCTGGGTTTTGGTGAGTAGGAGAGTGGAAGTGGTGTGTGATTGCCAAGTTGCTGGTTACATACCTTATATAGGACTTGAATACAGAAAGCCTGTGCAGTGTTCTTCTGATTCTCCTCTTTCTTTCCAGTGGCTTTAACTCATGATGTCTTGAAGAAGGCTAGAGGAAACCTGGAAGTAAGTACAATTTTTGGTTGCATTTAATGCCTTTTTATGTACTCATTAAACATATGCATTGCTATGTTAGTAGTATTCTGCAGAACTGGTCTGATTTGCTTTAGGTTTGCTGCCTAATCAATCTGGGTGGCAGCAGGTTAGTCATATTCTGCAGTATTTGATGTTTGAATCAGAGTTTTATGACTGACCACATCAACCTGCTCCTTTCTGGTGCTTTTCCTGCATTAATACTCATCTATCATCTTCTTCCAGTAGTTTTATTTCAGCAGATCACAGTCCCATAACGTGCCTACTGAATAAGTTCAAAGACACCATTACTTAAAGCTTGTGTATGTATTAATAACTAGTGCTGCCTTTATTTAAATATAGACCCACAGGCAAAGCTTTTGCAACCAGCTATTTGCTAATGCAGTGTATTAAAGTAATCACTGTTCAGATCTGATTTCTCCTAGAAGGCCTGGACTCTGCTCCCAGGAGGATGTAATACACCTCCTGACTCCTGCATCTCCTCCTTCTCCTCATGCCACTCCACTCAATGATTGTACATTTCCCTGCCCCTCCTTAAGTTTTCCTCTAACCTTTTCCATGCATCCCTTTTCCTCACCTTCCTGACCGCTATGTGCCTGCTGTCCTGTTGTCTCAACCCTATGTGAGTTAGAAAGTGGTGACATAAGAAAACCTCTTTCTACTTACAGAAATCTTCTTACTGAAGCTTTGCAGATCCTTTTGCAGCATCATGGCCCAGGGGTAGGGACAAACTGTGTGCACTTGAAGTACTATACAATAACAATAATTATGGCTTTTCTCACCAGGTCCCACCAGCTGAGAATCAGAAATCACCTTCCTATACCAGCAAGAAAAGGATTCTCTGAAAGAGAAGATTCCACTCATAGAGACTGCTCCTGTGATTGTTCCTTGCTTCTTTATGCCTTACTATTTATTGATGTAAAAACATTTGTTCAGCTCTTAATGGAATCAGCCTTTGACCAAAAACCAACAATAATCTTTTGGTAAATAACTTATTTAACATTTTCTGTAATGTAAAAGATGTTTTTTAATATTTATTACAGAAAAAAGGTACTGGAGAAAGTGAAAAATCCAGATTTTTTTTTAAAGTTGGCTCATTTGAAATTTTATATTTGTACTTGTCCTCTTAGAAAACTATTTGTTGTTCTAAACAGGTCCTAAAAGAATCACAAATGCGATTCACCTTCCACACTGTTTGTCTACTGCTAAAAGAAAGTAGGTTAAAAGAATAATAATGCTGTCAGTTGTCATTGGTTTGTAGCACTGTGAGAAGTGTTCACTATTTTATAGCATTTTAAACCTATCTGGAAGGTTCTTCTGGAGCTTTCTTACTGCCCTGTTAGAAACTTAGGTCGATGCTAAGTCTGATGGTGTTACTTAGAATCAGACAATTAAAATGAAACATCATCACAAATGTGTTTAACCATTCTATGACTCTTTGTTCAATGAGTGCTCAGAGTTAGAAAGGACCTTAAAGATCATCTAGATCCAGCCACATTAGAATGGAATGAATCCAATTCAGTCCATTATATGTCTGTAAGGTACAGACAAGGCTTGTCCTGGCTGAGGGGGGGTGTTGGAAACTTGCTTTCAGCAGCATTGAATAGAAAGACCTCGTGCTGTTGGTAAAACATCAGTGTTACCCCACACCCTCACTGGGATCTGTACAGAGATGCAGAAAGCCACGAGGGACACAACCCGACAGGCTTGAAATCCATTTTTCTCCTAAAACCTCTGAAAAATGTTTCATAAAGGTAATTAAGTCTTTTACTGGGGTTTTTATGTCCCATATTGATACACAGAAGTGGTAATTTGGCAAGGCCAGAGAACACAGGCACAAAACATGCCTTCATGCTCCACTCATGCGGACTGTCTGCAACCTGCTCTCAGTGCCACTAAGGAAGTGAACTGGGAAGGTAGTTTAACCCTAAAAAGACCATAATTTAAAGTGATTTTCCTGCTACAAAATAGATTTTATGGTACAATCATGGCTTTACTGAACTAAGTGAATTTCTCACTAAGTGTGATTTTACTCTTTTTCCCCTTTCCCTTCTTTGTCCCATTATAGTGGATAATTCACCCTCATCATCCAAGGTTAGCGCCAAGTCTCGGAAATCTCAGTGCAGGATTGTGGTTATATTGGGTACAACCCAATCTAATATCCTTGGATATTGCACTCTAGAGAATAACCAATGTGTAATTTCACAACAGTCAATCTGTGCTCATTTAAACCTGGCTGTGAACACAGATAGCTCTGACACCCACTGAGCTGGCCAAGAGACAGATGCCATTTCAACTACTCTGGTACTACATGCACAACACATCAAGGACCAAGACAAGCCAGAATAGTTCCTTACACTAAAGCTTTGGTGTGTTCAAATGGTTTCCCAACAATCTGATACTCAGCTGAGTACCACAAAGCACTTTGGTGCTTCAATCACAGCTTGATATTAAGAGATCAGAGCTGTGCATCCTTCCTTTGGGCAGCCCTGTGCTCCTGAGCTTGGGTGGATGCCAGTATAGAATCACAGAATGGTTTGGGCTGGAAAGGACCTTAAAGTCATATAGTTCCAACCCCCTGCCGTGGGCAGGGATGCCTCACATTAGTCCATGTTGCTCAAGGCCTTGAACACTGCTGCGGCAGCCACAGCTTCTCTGGACAACCTGTGCCATGATGCCTTCTGAAGGATGAAAATGGATTTAATAGGAGATCCCATGGTATTCCAGAGGTGTCATACTCTGAGCTACGTTATGTGCCTTGGATATCCCAATATACAGCTCTTACCTGAGTTGGCCTGAACATCCATGTCGCATTGTGGCTGCTGAGTCCTTGCACCTCTAGTCCATGGAGGGAGATGGAAGCTCAGTACCACCACGTCGTTGTCCTTAGCTGACAGCAGGGGGAGGCCAACTCCTTCATCTGAATGAGAGGAAAGATGCCAGGAAAAGAAAATTGGGAAAGTTAAAAATAAACCTTGCAAACTGACAAAAAGGGGGAGGTAAGGGAAGAGCCAATGCAGTCAAACTCCTCCTTGAGTCTCTTCACGCGTTATTGTCCTCCCAGCTCACTAAAAACATCGAGTTAATTTTACTAAGTAGCTAAATTATAGACACTCAGATGCAATCAGAACCCGCTATACATTTCAACTCCCAAAATTAATCACCCCACGGTCTTGAGTTACACCACCTGAAGGAAGCAGCTGTACATCTATATATAGTGCTCCCCTGTCTCTTGGTCCTCTTGCAACCTCTTTTTCCCCCCTCCATACCATCTGTACTTAAATAATCTGATTAAACGTTTCCCTTCCCTGCCATGATTTGCCACTTACTTCTTCATGGTCCCTGCTGTGCCCTCTTCTCCTGACCCCTTTTTCCTTCCTTCCCATCAGTTCTGATTGCATCCAGCTTCCCATCAGCATTCGCACCCTGCGTGTGCTGGGCAGGTCCCATGGGATGTGGGTGCTGTGAGACTGGGTTAACTGGGGAGTTAAAATACAACCTATAGTGTATCATCACCTCTTTAAAAGCAGATAATCCTCCAAGATCCAAGTATTTCATCTTAATGAGAAGTGCCTCTTAACCACACGCAATTTACTGGGCTGGTTTAATAATAATTAAAAGAAAGAAGGAAAAACGCTTCCCAGATGGAGCAGACAAAGCTCATGGAGTGTTAAACTTGGTTCCCATTAAGCAAAATTAAGCAAAATTACATTTTCCCCCTTAAAAATAAATTATGCCCAAGAAAAATAAGCAGTGTAAGCAAATGGCATTGTAAAGGAGGGGCTCATCTGCTTAGTGAGCTCCTGCCTGCCTCTGCTCTCCTTAGATGTGCAAGGTGAGTGGAGAGAGGAGGTCAGGAAGCAGCACTCGAGTAGGTGAGGGGAGAGGCACAGGGCTGGTGCTGTCTTTACCTGTGACCTTGAACCTCTCCTGTGTTCCTGTGTGCAGCAAAGGGGCTTTCTGAGAGAGGATGCTGAAGGCAGGAGATGAGGAAAGGAAAAAGATGAGAGAAAGGGGAAAGAGGGAAGATGAACAGGAAAAAGGGAAGAGAGGAAAGGGAGGAGAGAAAGGAGGGATAAAAAGCAAAAATAGAAGAGAAAATAGGGGAAAGAAAAGGGGAAG
>JANHGB010051987.1:15026-30817 GCA_026283785.1 Coracopsis vasa | reverse complement strand
TCTCTTCTCCAGGCTGAACAGCCCCAATGTTCTCAGCCTGGCTCCATACAGGAGCTGCTCCAGCCCCTGAGCATCCTTGTGGCCTCCTCTGGACTTGCTCCAATAGTGTCAGAACATGAAGATGAATTAGGGGATAGCACCTTATTCCACAAGCAGATATGTACATGGAAGCAGCTCAGCTTAGTAAAGTTATAAACCAGGGAGTTTCTCATTGACAAGCTAAACCAAATGACTTGTGTTGAGCTGCATGAAGTCCATCTATGAGAGTCTCAGGAAACAAACACAAGGAAAGGATGATGTGTCCACTTGATGCTGCAATTGAGTTGGAAGGATCTGCCTTTCAATGGGAATACTGATGTGTGCCTCCATCTTTGGCCTTTGTATTCATTTTAAATCAGTGTTTTCTGAATGTTGGCTGCAGAACTGTGATGCAGATAACTGTATTTGACTTCTTTTCCTCATTTCCTCAGCTCTATGAACAGTATTCACAGCACATGTTAATCATTCACCTGAAGACCACTTGTATGGAGAAGTGGGAACTTCACTTGGCTAAGTGGCTTTGGCTTTTCCCATGGGAAATGCTTCCCAAGCTCATCCATTCTCTGCACCTAATTATGTGGGAGGGTGCATGCGTGCACCAGTGCCCATAGGGAGGTACCTCTAAGTGATAAATTCTACTCTAAAAACTTACTACTTTAAAGAATCACATATCTTCTAAAGGGAATTAAAACTAATACCTCTCAAAAGTAGTTTTATTGTTTGAAAGAGGTTTGAAGACATCATTGCAGATAGCTTTCAAATGAAAACAGATCCATGTTTCAGGGTTTGCCTCAATGAAGGTTATAGTCATTCATTTTCTGACTTATCTTCATAATAAATGGATAATATTGAAGTGCAGAAGCATGTCGAAAACAAGAAAACCACCGCTATCCGTTCACCTCCGACAGACTTGTGTGTGGAGTAAGGATGTGAGTTGAGAGAGAGAAAAATCTGTGTAACACCAGTTGGTGTTTTAGTTCATAGTCACAGAATGGTTTCACTCCAACAGCTCCACATCCCCCTTATGCTGCTGCCCCAGAGCTGGATCAGGGCTGCAGGGGGGGTCTCCCCAGAGCACAGCAGAGGGGGAGGATCCCCTCCCTGAGCTGCTGCTCACGCTCTGGGGGTGCAGCCCAGCACACGGGGGGGTTCTGGGCTCAAGCGCTCACTGAAGCTGGGTCATGGGGAGCTTCTCACCCAACACCCCTAAGTCCTTCTCCTCAGGGCTTTCTTGAGCTGCAGAGCCCCAGACTTGCCTGCAGTGCTCCATCTGGTACCTTCCTCTTCTGAGCTCACAGGCACAGTTGTGTGACTGACTTTGAGGTATGATGGATACCCTTCTCTTCCTGACAGCAGCACAGTGTGTTTGTCGTGGCAGGTTTCATTAAGGCTTTGTCTCTTTATCCTCTATAAAAACAAGGCACGTGCTCTTCAAGTGCCCTTTCCCACAGGGATGTGTTATGGGTCTTCACAGACTGTTCCAGAACAGAACAAGTTGAAGGTCTTTGCCAGCTGCTCTCCCCAAGGCTTTCCCCAGGACTTGCTTGGGCAGTTGTGCTTTCCTGAGCTGACCTTCCAGCTATAGTTCACAAGTGACCTTCTACCTCCCTGCACTGGTTATGCTCTGTGCATGTGATTTGGACATACTACTACTTGTTTCTGTGAAGAATACAGTTATTCCTGCATTTCTGAAGCTGGTAAAGCTGATTCTGAGAGGAGAGGTAGCATTTAAACATAAGACATGATAGAAAACACAGCAGATAAGCATTAGAAACGTCACTTGCTGAGGTAAACTGGGTAACAGCATTAAAAGAGCATTTAGCCATTTGCTTGAAGGTGGTTGTTGTTTGATTGTTGTAATTCCAGGAAGATTATCCCAAATGGCTGTGGTGTGACAGGGACAGATCCGAGTGCTGCTGCTCTGTGGGTGCAGTGAATTTGGGTACTGCTGCTTCCAGGTGGATAGATGTCCATGTTGCACAAAGCACCATAGTTTGCCTTCACTGACCTTCTTGTACACTGTTTTCTGTGTTAGCAGGTTTTAGAGGGGTTATTTTACAGGATACTTGGAGAAAGTTTAATCTGAACTGTATTAAAGTGCATCACTTTATCTTGGGGGGAAAAAAACCCACTTGTCTGTCTTATTACAGGCATTTGCTGTAGATCTATTAACACCTGTTATACTCTTTCAGTGGGAGAGAGTGGGAAGTGTGTGTGAAAGGCATGTCTGCATACAGAGGGCCTTTGTCCTGTGACAGCTGAAGAAGCTAGCACCAAAAGGAAGGCTGGTCTGGACAGGTTTGAAACACCTCTTGGCATCGCCTCGTGTTTACTGTGGTGGGAAGAGCAGGTAGGGAGAAGCAGTCTGGATTGTGTCTGAACTATCAGTATGTATCTCCTTTGAATTCCTCACAGTTTCCTTGCAGAGCTTTTGTGTGATAACTTGTGTGATGTGAATCTCCAGTTTCTCTTGTTTCAAACAGCAGTGAAAGCTTTAGTGTTGCTTGCCTTTTTTCTCCCTTAATTACAGCTACAGGGATCTCTAATCATGTGGAAAGTATTTTATTGGCAGCTTTTGAGTCTAAAGTACTTGTTATCACTGAACAGGTATAGAGTGCTATAGGTTACTGGGCAAAATCCCTTCCTCAGTGTTTCTAGATAATAGTCTCTTAGAACTGAGGAGTAATATGGTTTGCATAGGATATCTGGAGCTCTTGTTTGACCTCCTGCTCCAAGCAGGGCCAGAATCAAAGGTAGGTTTCTTGTGAATGTTTCTGATCATGTTTCAGACCATTTCCAGGCAGTGTGGCAGGTTTATGCTATGCTTAGTGCTCTCGCAGTGAGGAATATTATCCTCTCGTGTGATTTTAAGCTGAAAGAAGGTAGATTTAGATTAGATGTAAGCCAGAAGCTCTTCCCAGTGAGGGTGCTGAGGCACTGGCACAGGGTGCCCAGAGAAGCTGTGGCTGCCCCATCCCTGGCAGTGTTCAAGGCCAGGTTGGACACAGGGGCTTGAAGCAACCTGCTCCAGTGGAAGGTGTCCCTGCCCGGGGCAGGGGTTGGAACTGGATGAGCTTTAAGGTCCCTTCCAACCCAAATCAGTCTGGGATTCTATGATTCTATGAAGGACAGTGAAATTCTGTAACACAAACTCATGCCAGCACTTCTGGTGTGATCTTTGTTGGTTCCCCTTTACACATCTCCACGCTTGCAGCATATTTAGTGTCAGTCCTTGCTCATCTAATTTTACTCTTCCTGAACTCTTGCTGGAAACTGTATCTGGTACAGGTTATGTCAGTTTATCCAGAGTCTGCTAACAGTTATGAATGCCATTGGCTCGACACACATGCCTGTGGGCACTGTCCTGCTGTTTTCCAACCAAATTAAATGTGCTCAGGGTTGTCTGTTCCATAGGAACAGGAAAGTGATTGAGAGGAACTGTAGTCAGGCATATGCTGTCCATTCCGTACCCTCCAGGCCCTAGGCAGCAAGGGACGAGGCTGAAGCAGGATCTGGATTCCTTCACTTAGAGGCCCAAAGGAAACTCTAAGTGAACTAGTAAAAGGAAAGACATCTCGGATGCCTGCATGAGGGGAGTCTGGGTTGGGTTGGGAGGCTCAGAGTTGGGTACAGGCAAACTGTACCACGTTGTATAGGAATGGGTGGTTATTTCAACCAGAACAACTCAGACCAGACCTAGCACAGCACCAAACTCCATCAGTGCTACTTTGGCTTTCAGATTAATGACCTAAATTTAAACCTACAGCCATGTACTCTTCAGCTTTAGAATCTATCACAGCTACCTGCATTCTGCAAGAAGCTTGACAGCATGTCCTGGCTCTGAGCTCCTGGATCTGAGTCCAAAGACCGCACTACTCTTTGTACCATGGCATGCTACATGCTGAAAAACACGGAACAGCTTTACCCCTACTGCAGTGGTAACCTTCAGAAACCACCTTACCTAGAATCAGGTTATTTATCTCTTGCTGTCTTCCAAAGACCACAGACACTAGCAGAAAATTCCTGGAGCATTTTTCCATACCACATCCACTCCATTGAGGATGACTGTAATGATCAGCTGCCAGAGCTGCCTGTCCTTGCTGTTAATCAGCACCTATTTAGGCAAGGATTATGCCTCATTTCTGGGCTGTGAGATGTCAACAGACTGAGTTTGGTCAATGATGGGCTGATGGAACAGTTGTGTACTTCACCCATCAGCAGCACTGCTGCAGCGGCTGCGGCACAAGCCATGGAACACAAAGGAGATGGTGCTGTTAGCACAGCACTGAGTGTGCATCACCCACTGCTGCCAGCAATGGAAATGGCTGCTACCTTCAGGGGGTCTAGGAGAGCAGACCCAAGAGCTTTAGGATGAATCTCTTTGCACTAAATGTTGTGGGCAAGGCCCCCTTTGTCTGCTCTTACAAGTGCTCAGCCTGAAGGAAGGCGGTGCAATGATGAATGTATTATGTACAAACCTGTACATCATGGTTACAGAAACAGCCTGTTTTCCTTGACTGGCTCCAGCTGAAGAGAATGCCTTACTGGGTTTGAGAGGTCACATACCAGTGTAAGTCCAGCACAGGGAACTTCTGGACCTCCTCAATGAATCTTTCATTAGTCATGACACACTATGAAACTCATAGCGCATACCGGAGGTGTCAGGTCTTGTGACTGGAGCCACTTAACTGGGGGTTTGATGGGGAAAAAGAGCTCAACGTTATTTTCATCATCAGAGCAGAATGAAAGAGATGAGGTAAAATCTGCCACCAAAGTCGGAGATGGGGAAAAGGGACCAGTGAGTCTCTGCAGTTTAAAATCAGCATTGCTGGAGCAGACTTTTGCCAGGATGGCTCAGCAGGGAAGGTGAGAATGTCCATTTTAATGTAGATAGTTATTTACTTACACTTCAAGTGCCAAAATGAATTTCAAAACTCATAATGGAGTTTGTTGTGTCCCACATTGGGATATAAAGAACTGCTGAAGCAAGAGCCCTTTCCCCGTGTGTGCACAAGCACACTGCTCAGAACAGGCTGGCATCCATGGTGTGCAAAGAACAGAGGCTTCCACTCTCAGAATGAAGATGTCAAAAGCCCAGCTATAATCACAGTATCTCCAGTACTGCAAATCGAGACCTATCTCTAATGTAAACCTGCTGACAGAAGGCAATCTACGTGGCAGATTTACTTCCCCTTCTCTAAAGATGTGCTACAAAGACACTGCAAAGTTACTGCTTCCTTCCTCCCCTTGTCTGAGAGTGGAGAGGGACCCGTATGTGCCCCCGCACTCAATCTCAGCCATGCGCTCCATGCAGGCACTGCTGCTTGTACGATGGACACATTCCACAGCTGGGCACTGAAATCTCTGCTTCAAGGATCTACAAAGCATGTTCTACAGCTTCAAAATGGGGCTTCTCTTAGTGACACATTTCCATTCTATAACCAACAGAGGAGTCTCTCATGAAAAGGACCTTAAAACAACTGACACGAATGGCTGATGTGTTGGTTGAGCTGAACTGAAGGAATCATTGATCTACCACCCCAATACCTATTTCTTACAAGTACTCTTGAGGTGGCTGTGGTATCTAAAAGGACAGCTGCCTTGCAGCACTGGATGTACCCTCCTGAGCCAGCCATTCCCACTGGATAAAGCTGTTAGAAGGGACCTCTGGGGGATATTTTGTCCAAATCCCAACTCAGAGGAGGTCCAACTTACATCAGGTTGCAATTTTCTGGCAGCCTCCTTGGACTTGTCACATGTGGGCAGAGAAGGTGGGGATGTGGCACCATTTCTATTCCATCCATTCTTAGGAAGCTCTAGGAAGCTGGACCCCTCCTGTTAAGTTAAGCTGTATCCAAACCTTGCTCCTTCCACTTACTGCCTCTGCACTGCAAACTATCCAGAAGACCTGCTCCTGATTCCAGAAATAGCTACCTGGAGGCAGTGCTGAGAGCCCAAGGCCAAGGCACATCACAGGCGCTTCACTGCAGGCACGGTCCATAAAGCCCATCATTTATAAGCCTTGTTATCAACTCCAAATGTTTTGACAGTGACATGGGACATGACAGGTCTGAAGGCATCTCTTACTAGGCTGAGGTAATACACAACTAGTGCTGTCACAGCAGGATAAAGCAAGGCTCTCCAAACTTTTCCCAATTAGGAAGTTTGATTGAATTTTCCATTTGATTAAATGTTCCAGACACGTTTAACTTCTGGAGTGCTGCACACCTTTCCCTCTCCTTCATACACATCACTACAAGAGTAAGGGAGCTTTGAGGCTTCCCTGACATCCAGAACTGACAGTAGCTCAGAAGGGGACTTCCACACAACCCCTCTGAACTCTAGGAATCTGGGAATGACCCCTGAAAACCTACAGACGTTGGTGACCAATCACCTTGGGAATGTCACTTCAAATCCTGTTCAGACTGGTAATGAACATGAAATTTCCCAGCTTGGTGGGAGAGTAAGTGTGGGAAAAATGGAAGTCTTTGCCCAACTCCATGCTGCCACTGGTTATCTTCATGTTTCTGTGCTGTGTTGGTCCCAAGGTAGCACTGGCTTATCCAGTCCTGGAGCCACAAAGCTGAACACAGCTTTGTTACAGTGCAGTGCTTGGGTTAATCAGCTCTGCTTAAAGGAGGGCTGGGGGGGGTCTAACAGCAAGGGCATGGAGCCAGGCTGATGTGATTATGCTGTATCCAGGACCCCAGCTAGGATCTCTGCACCCAATTCCCTGCGCACATTCATTTGGAGGCTGTTCAGAACACCAACCTGCACAGTAAAAGAGCCCAAATCCAAAGGAGTAGCCATGAAAGGCCAGGCTGAGGGTTCCTCTCACCTGGTGCTGTGTCTCAGGCAGTTTTAGGTACTTTGAGGAAGAGGCTAAAGAACAGAAGAGCAATCCACACAGCAATCCAGCTCCAGGCCATACCCTCCCAGCTTTCCCAACAAAGGCAGATTAGGGATACCTACTGTCTGCATCTCAGCACTCAGTAACACTGGAAACATTCTCCTTACATGAATTTCTCTAAGCCCAAAGAAAGGTCCCCAGCTTTCCCTGCAGTAGGCAGGCACAACAGCAGTCTCACTTCCCCTCTAATGAACATTGGTCTAACATCTGCTTTGTCCCAACAGAGATTGAACGTTCCTGTTGTCTTGCTTCAGCCTTTACAATGACTGTATTTTCCCCAATTCCTCTTTGTTGAATTCAGGCTGCTGACAGAAGGGTTATGTTGATAGCTGCACTATAAAGTGCGCTTTTGCTTGGACAGCCAGACCTCGGGTGTGTCAAGAAGGCCGGTGCTGATGGGTAAGAAGGGCTGTTTCAAGAACTGAAAGGTGATGCCTTTAGTGCTTCTGTAGGGAAGTCCCCTTGCAACTGTGCTTCAGAGTATTAAGTGAATACACAAGTACCTAAGTATCTACCCAGTTTCAATACGTATTTGAAGAACAAGAAGCACTGGATAATTCAGGTTCACTGGACAGTTCAGGCAGTGATGGTTCAGGGGGGAGGAGAAGCAGGGGACTGAATGTGGAAAGCAGAGAGCTGAGGGAATGCCAGTGTGGCAGGCAGATCTTGATGAGAGGTGAGGCTCTGGAAGGAGAGATTACAGCTTTGCTGGGCTCTGCAACGCTGACAGCAGCAATTCCTACCTTGCCTCAGTCATTCTTCTGAATGTACCTGAGAAGATAACAGGGGAGCAGATCCTCTCTGCATGATGCCCATCGCTGCCTGCATCCTGGGAGCGTGAAGCCCAGAGTCTCTCCCTGCTCTGTTCCAAGGAGCTTGGCTGCAGGAAGCAGCGAAAGCTTCAAGGTTACCGAGTCTGCTGGGGAGGATGAGGGGGTGTGTGGTGACTTGACATAAATATTAATCCAGCCAAGCTTTATGAGTAGAGAAATTAATAGGAGAACATGCAAAAAGCATGACAATAACTTGCAGATTGGTCTGGTTTATTTATCTCCTGGGCAGGAAACACTCTCCTCTCTCATGAGCCACAGCCACTGCAAGTTGTAGGATTAGGAATTTGTATGTTAAGGCTTGAGATAATCCATGAATAGCTGAAAAGGGCTTTGTGCCTCTGCTGTTGCTTATGGACCTCTTTCTCTAGCACCCTGCACCAGCTCTGGCACCCACTGGCCTCCTCTAGTATGGCAGAAAACTAACCCAGAAGAAAGGAATCAGCTTGGTAAAGAGGTTAAGAGATGAGTCAGCTCCTGATCCTGCCATGGACTCTGTGACTATGGGCAAGACTAAGGGCATAACACTCTGAATGCAGGATGGGACAGAGAGGTCCCTTCTAACTTTGCCTTTGGGCCTGGAAATAAAGCAGTCAGTTCAGAGTGCCAGATCTAAAGAGCTATTATGATTCAGGGCTCTTCAAGGGGTGTACATGCCACCAGTGCCTGAGCTGGTGTGAGTGCTCTGTGCTTTGTGGGACTCATCGCTTGTACTCACAAACCTCTGCACTATACTGTCTTGGAGGGTGCAAATACCCTATCCACATTCTCTGGAGGGTGCAAATTCCCTATCCAAATTCTCCAGGATTCCTACTACCCCATTGATCCTGTACAGCTTCCCTGCCATGCAGAAACCAGCATAGTATCAATTCAGGTGCTACTGGAGAAGATTTACACAGGACAGGGATTGAATGTCCAAATGTTCAATGAATCCAAGCCAGAGTGAGACAAATCTGTGACTGAAGGCACCAGACAGCACATCTTGGCTTTTACTCCCCTCCCCCAAATTCCTGTTTGTCCAAGGGAAGAACAAGCTGGTTTGGCAGAGCTCATGACAATCTGAAACGTCACCACAAACTCACTCCTGAACCTTGTTTTGAAGGTTACACAAAGCAAAGCCTCTCAGTGCAGTTACTAACCAGAACCTCCTGTCCTGTTACTATGCTATTTCTGCTACTCCTCCTCCTTCCCATTGCCTTCCCTTTTGCTGGGTACTCCTGGAAGAGCTGCTAAAGTCTCCAGAGCTCTGTTTGCAGTCAAAGGTGTACTCAGCAGAAGTGTCTAAACTGCTGCCTGCTGCTATCAATCGACCTCCAAACTTGAGATTCTTTGCTTATGCTTCACCAGATACGTTGTCCCATGAGGACTGAACTAAACTGAGCTGCAGGACTGCAAATCACAAAGCAGCTTCATTTTAACCATGGCTGTTCAAGTGCTAAGGAATGCAGAAAGTGAATACATATTTGCTTTTAGGTCATCGTTTGGCCCATTTGCAAGGGGAAAATGAAGGTACTCAATCCCTGAGGCATTAATCCCAGGAGAATACCTTGGGAAATGAACCTGCTATCACCACCACATGTGAAATACACCCTTTTTTCAATCCTCTATCCACTATTTCTGTCACCAAGCTTTTCTCCTGGATCTGTTAACCCTCTCATTCACATCTCCCCATTCTAATGAGGCTTTAACACTTCACATTTGTTCTGTCATCCCCACTGCAGTCCCTGCTGCACTTCTGGATTTCCCTAAGCACTGACTGGAATCCAACTTCCAAGATCAAGTTCTCCCCTTGTCCTTGGACCTGGCTTGAGGAGAAAGCTGTGGTGCCCAGCCCTGCAGGTGGAACCTTGGCTGCAGTGAGGCTGGCCAGGTGGCTTCATCTGCAAATCAGCCCTTTACTTCTATGCTGCTTCAAACACCTCTGAATAACTACTCTGCATACACAGAGCTGAGCAGCTTTCATTCCTGGTGTTGCAGTGTCCTTCTCTTTGGTATGCCATACTCTCAACTGAATTACTGCAGCCAATCTGTAGCACAGTGGTAAAACTCTACACAAAGCCCAGTCCTCCACTCTTCTTCTCCCCTCTTTTACCTCCAGCTGTGGTTTGAGATCTTCCCTCTCCTCAAATCATGATTCAGCCTCTGGTCTTCTTTGCTTTCAGTCTCTGCCCTACTCTCTTTCTGTGGCCCAGCATTGTAACCCCATGACAAAACTGTTCCTAGGCCACTCTGAACTTCAAATTCACTTAGCCATCGTTGACCCACTTGAATAACAGCAAGTGGACGTGGCCGGGTCAGGACAGGGCTAGCAAATAATTCTTCCTCTTCCTAATCTTCAGACCAAATATCTCTGTAGCACCCTGCCCATAATACCTCCTTGCCTATGCCTATGGCATCCTCAGCCCTGCTGAAGGCGGTTGCTTTTGCAACTTCAAGCAGAAGCTGAAGGCAGAAGTTTTGCCTGTGTCCTGGATGGCAAAGTATCACTGCACTTTTGCTTTCGATAACAAAATGTCATTGTACAGACAGTGATATACCGAAGGCATGAAACGAGGTAAGGAATTAATGCAGTCCCACGAGTCACCCTCATCAGCTGAATCAGGATGACTGACTTTGTCCTTTACCATCTCACACAGAGCACCACCCTAACGCCACCACAAGTTACTGCTGCTGTAGTGGTAACCAATGATTGTGACATTTCTGTCCATGCCTCCATTATGCAACCCAACAACTGTGCAATTCATTCAAGAGCTACCTGGGAACCTGTTGGGAGTTCCTGAGCTCTGATCTGTGCTCTGGGGTTTGCTGTGTAGCTTCACTCCTGAGCACTGAAGTGAATAATCTGGATACTTTTACAACCAGCACTTGCTAAACAAAATCACACATTCTGGAACGTGCACTTGGGATTTGAAACAAGATCTCGGAAAGGAAAAAGTGACTTGCAGCTTTAGATACCACCAGTGACACTGATGATGTTCATCTACAAAGAATGACAACAAGAATCACCCACTTGCCCTGGTATTACCCTTCTGCACCTATTTCCTCCTGAGGGTTTGAGGGCAGGGATGAATTACCCATCCCTTCACTCCACCGTGTGGAGACAGGTAAATAACAAACCACCATGGTGAGGAAGGCACCACAGATCTGGCCTCTCACCCAGGTTACTGCCAGCCCTGGACTCCTCGATACAGTCCCATGAGGCTCACAGAGCCCGGTCCTTACCTTCTCCTGGTACTGCCGCCGCGAGGAGTCCAGCGACTGGATGAGGGCGGTGGCGTGGCCGATGAACATGGCGTAGCAGGTGGCCCCCACAATCATGCTCAGCATGGTGAGCCACACGTCTGACATGCCAACGGGTGCCTGCTGCCCGTAGCCAATGCACAGCATGTGGCTCATGGCCTTGAACAGCGCGTAGGAATACTGCTTCCCCCAGGAGTCGTTCTAGAGAGACAGACAGAGAGAGCTTCAGCACTGGGACAGGCAGTCACATTTCACAAAAGCACAGCCACCATTCGACCCCACAGCCCATGTTTAAAGCAGCTCTACATACTAAAGAAGCAATTGTGTTCTCTGAGGGCTTGGAAGGGCTGGGCACACTCAACAATCCTGCCTTTCTGCTCTGCTCTCGTGAGACCCCACTTGCAGCACTCTGTGCAGTTCTGATGTCCTCAGCATAAGAAGGACATGGAGCTGTTGGAGCAAGGCCAGAGGAGGACATGAGGATGATCAAGGGCTGGAGCACCTGCCATACAAAGAGAGACTGAAAACACTGGGGCTGTTCAGCCTGGAGAAGAGAAGCTGTGTGGAGATCTCAAAGCAGCTTCCAGTGTCTGAAGGGGCCTACAAGAATGCTGGAGAGGGACTCTTCATCAGGGACTGTAGTGATAGGACAAGGAGTGATGGTTTCTAACTGAAACAGGGGAAGTTCAGGTTGGATCTAAGGCAGAAGCTCTTCCCTGTGAGGGTGCTGAGGCGCTGGCATAGGGTGCCCAGAGAAGCTGTGGCTGCCCCATCCCTGGCAGTGTTCAAGGCCAGGTTGGACACAGGGGCTTGTAGCACCCTGCTCTAGTGGAAGGTGTTCCTGCCATGGCAGGGTTTGGAGCTGTATGAGCTTTAAGGTCCCTTCAACCCAAACCATTCTGTGATTCTATGATCTCTACCTGGTTTCAGAGCAAAGGAGCTTATATATGTGACAAAATGCTGTCTCTGCAGTAGGACTGTGCTCTTATGGCAGGTCTGGGGCTGGACGTGCCCTGGGGAGAAGCTCTGTTGTGCTCTGTGCTACTCTCTGCACACTGGGACATGTGTTGTGCTGGCATAGGGAAGGTCTCAGCTCTGATCTGAGATCACAACAGCAGTGGCAAGGACACTTGGAAGGGTGGCTGGAGTTGACGTGTTCCTAGAGCTGATGGCTGTGGCAGACGAATGGGAGCACAGAAACCTGAAGATACACCTAGAAATCTACCCAAGAATAACCCAAATCCAGCCAAGACTCCTGCTTGCCGCAAGCTATGGGTGGTACAGTGTAGTATCCAAACCTACAGGGAATAACCCCCTGCAAGACACCAGCTTATGACCTGCTGACTGATGTGAGCGATGAGTCTGTAACACACCAGCAGCTCAGTTAGCAGACCCTTAAGGGAAGGAGGAGATCTGGGTATCCCATCCAGTGCCCTGCCTCCAGCACAGAGCTGGGACCAGAATATCCCGAGCCTCCTGAAGGGCCGGTTGCTCATCCCGCTTGTATTGAACAGCTCTGCAGGCATGTGCAGAGTGGGATGTGTCACACGCTGCTGATGCAGCCCCGAGGGCTGGCAGTCACGAGTTGCTTTTTCCATTAACAGAGCGATGGGTGCATTGGGGAAGGGACAAACCTCATAGGGGCTGATCTGCAGCCCTAGTGTGGAGGACAGTACTTCTGTGGTGCCACCTTTCCCGTCTCTTTTGGGATGGAGAACCTGAGAAACAGCAGGCTTCTGGTGACCATGTGGTGCTGGGCTGTGCTCCACTGTTCCTGCTTTGAGCTGTATCAGCCTGGGTTGTAGCAGAGCAGATCCTCCCTGAATAGACCTTGCATTTCACCTCAACCATCACCCTTACCCTACCCCACCACTGAGCTGCCAAAAATGGGAGGGGAGAGGACAGCTTGCTTAGGGAGGCAGCAGTGCAGACAGCAATGTGATGCTCTGCCTGCCAAGGTGCTGGGAAGAACCTGAGCAGACACCATAGCCTCAGTGTTCCCTGCTTTGTGCTGGGTTTGGGAGGTTCAGCAAACCTTTTTCTGCACCTGACAGGTCAAGACAGCTTCCACCAGCTCCTGCTTCCAGACAGCTTGGCATCAATCAGCTCAGTGGAACAAGGTGGCTTGTCTCCGCTCCAGGTTGTCCCTGTTTGGATTTGACTGTGACACAGTTTTAATGAAAGATTTATTTTGTGAGAAAATGGATTTTCAATCAAACGAGGCATTTCTGCATAAAATACTGTTCGCATTGACATTTCCCGGTTTTTTTCAATGATGCAGCTCCCTTCCTCTCTTCTCCCACCCTCTTCCAAAGAGACAAGCATAAAAATAATTCAGCAGCAGTGTTAATTTTTCAGTGGAAGTGTCTGGTTTGAGTAACAGAGGGCTGCATATTTTGAGAGAAAATCAAATATTTTTCATCAAAACTGAGGAAAAGTCAGTTTTCAGAAATGAAACCAACAACTGTTAATGTAGGGAGAGAATTATAACTATCTGCAGAGAAGTCAGGGTCAGTAACTGGCCGCCTGCAGCACAGGACGGGGATACTGTGTCCTACCCGGTCCCTGGGCTCTACAGCCCTGACCAAGCACAGCCACAGGGGAAGTGGGGACAACAGTGTCTGTGCCCTTGGGTTCCTCCTCTTGCTCATGGCCAAAAGCCCAAGATGCCCTTCTCCATGATGGGATTCACTGAGAATATCTTCTGCTCTCAGGAGGCTGTGCCCAGTCCTCGTCTCGATCCCAATGAGCCTGGATCAGGCACCAAATTCATCTACTCTGGTGACAAACAACATGATGGGCACAGGAACAGGAGGGTGTCTGGGGTCTCAGGGGATGCCTTCTCTGTAATGGATCTGATTTCCATGCACCCCACATGAGATAGCTGCTGCTGGGGAGATTGCCAGCCCCTGGTGCCCTAGATTTGGATTCCTTCTGCCCCACTTCTGCTTGGCCCATTGACAGGCCGAGGAAGGTTTGGCTTTTCAAAAGCTCCATATGACAAAAGTCTGTTACAAAGGCAAAGGTTTTACTTCATCGAGCCATGATGGATAACTTAGTACTTATGTTATCCATATGTCTATCTATTTGGATGGGATATTAGGCAGAAGCTCTTCCCTGTGAGGGTGCTGAGGCGCTGGCACAGGGTGCCCAGAGAAGCTGTGGCTGCCCCATCCCTGGCAGTGCTCAAGGCCAGGTTGGACACTGGGGCTTGGAGCAAGCTGCTCTAGTGGAAGGTGTCCCTGCACGTGGCAGGGGTTGGAGCTGGAGGAGCTTTAAGGTCCGTCCCTTCCAACCCAAACCATTCTGTTATTCTATGACACCCCCTATGTACCCGCCGGGCACAGCTGGGCATCCCTCAGCAGAAGACTTCAGGTCCTCCATCCATTGGGTGTTTGGCTCTGCAGGACTGGGGCTAGGGCTGAGGCCATGGCTATGTAGATATGGTGAAGCTGTCAAGGCACTGCACTCTACCTCCTGCATGGAGGATCTGGCTGGTTGCCTTTTAAAGCAGCAGAGCTACCTCCAGAGGGGCCTCGGTGAGATTCCCCTGCCAGCTGTGGCTGGCAGCTGGCTGGGCACGCGGCCTTGGGAAATTCTTGCTGTTTTCCAGCTCTTGCTCTTTTGCAGGACGAGCAGAATTTCTCAGTGTAGAGACATTTGTCAATTTGCATAATTAAAGCACTGCAAACTCATCCAGATCCACAGATCCCTGCGCTGGCTCCCCCGAGACTCACCACTTCTCTCCCATGAATTATTTATTGGCAGCGCTGTTTCAAACGGGCCCCTTTGTCTGCTGTGTTTGCTCCAGATTTCATCTCTCTGAGGCGGAGACGATGCTGTGGTCCTCTGAGGCAGAGCGCGGGGAAAGGAACAACTCCATTTGCCACAGCCCTTCTTTTTACTCTGCCCATCAGGTGAGAATAAGGGAATTCCCTTGAAACTATGGAACTGCCTGTAGGAAAGGAATGTGAGCTGAAGGAAGTGGGACCTCTGCCCCTGCTTGGGACATTAGGGCTTTGCATGGGACAGGCTACACTACCCCTCCAGCCCCAAGTACTGTGGGGAAGCAAAGGGCTTCCCCACCCCAAGCTCTCCTGTGTGCTCCGCTTCTTCTAGTGAGAGTATCAGTTAACTGCCTTGCTTGCCAGAAAACCCTTCTCCCTGGTTCAGGCACAAAAGAAATAACAGGTAACACAAGGGAGAAAGCCAGAGAGACAGAGGAAGGCAGGAGCAAGTGGTGTGTACATAGAAACCTCGCTCATATTTGCAGGCTCTCCCTGTTGGAGTCGAGTGTGTGCTTGTAAATCCCACATCAAAGGAATACAAATATTTGTGCTGCGAAAACACTTCCAATGAAGTCCTGGAGCTCTCCTTCTCAATTCCTTTTAGCCTCTCAGAGGTCTGTTTGCTTCTCGGTCTGTGGAAGCCCTGCAGATAGGCAAACCCCTGAACACACAAATGCTGCAGCTCCTTCCCCAGCCTATGGCTGTGATGGCTCCCTGCAGGTGGCATCCACAGAACCAGGAGCCCAGCCCTGCCCAGCAAACATGGGCAGAGATGCAGCAGCTGCTTTCCCTGCATCTCTCAGCAATGCCTGCAGAGCAGAGTGGGGGTGAAGCACACTTGAAATCAAAACGTAAAGGTCCCAAGTGCTGTGTCAATCAGAGAATCTGGGTGTCAGGGCTGGAAGGCACCTTAAAGCTCATCCAGTTCCAGCCCCCTGCCATGGGCAGGGACACCTTCCACTAGAGCAGCTTGCTCCAAGCCCC
>JANHGB010051987.1:4899-14926 GCA_026283785.1 Coracopsis vasa | reverse complement strand
CCATCCCTGGCAGTGCTCAAGGCCAGGTTGGACACAGGGGCTTGGAGCAAGCTGCTCTAGTGGAAGGTGTCCCTGCTCGTGGCAAGGGGTTGGAACTGGATGATCTTAAGGTCCCTTCAACCCAAACCAGTCTGGGATCCTACGATTCTCTATGTTTGGTCATCTGACATTTTGACTCTGGACAGTGTTTTTAGACATTCTGCATACTCTTTCCAGCAAAACTTCCCAGCAATGGGGCAGGCAGTGTGACATGCTGATATCCTGATAGACTGCTATGATGCCCTGGGGTATTTCTGAAGTGACCCACAGGAGCCAATGGAGTGGTGAAAGACAGCCTGAGCATGGTGCCAGCAGCAAGACCTTAGAGTGGGGAAAATCACTCCTGGCAATTTAGGAAACGGTCAGGATTTCTGGTCATTACCTGAAGAGAAGGGAAGGGCAGAAAATGAAGATGATAATGTACAGAGAGCGAGTTCTTCTCAGTGTAAACCAGGGCTTTTTTCTGGGAGCTGAGAAAACTACAAATGGTCTCATCTGGGAGGTGCAATAAACCATCGAGAGGAGCCAGCTGAAGTCAAGGGCTTCACCAGACACACTGTGCTCTCCCAATGCAACCAACACAAGCAGCACCTCAGCAATGACACCACGGGACAGAGGTTTCGTGATTAATCTGATGAGCTTGAGTTTGTGGAACAGTTCAAGGTGCATTTACTATCCTGTGGGTATGTGCTAGCAAGTCCTTGCCACAAAACCTTGTAAAGTAAATGCACTGTCATCACACATTGCTGCCACAGGGTATGTGAAAAAATACCTCTGCTCCAGTGACATCCATCCCAGCACATCACCTGTACATTCATCACTCTTCTTTCTGTTCTAGGAAGGCATTAACATTATGGGTGGAAATCCATACGCCGTGGCAACTTAGAAGGTCATTGTACAGAACGCCTGGCTTGTGGCTTGTCAAACAGAGAAGCAATGCTTTTGTGAACTCCATTCTGAGATATGCAGCAGCCACAGCATCAGTGACCAGTGATGCTACGACCCCTGGAGCTTACTGGACACCTCCTTGGAGGTATCTCATCACACTGAGTTTGGGGGATGAGGAGCTCTCTCAGTGTCACTAGTGTCGATGGAAAGTTTTCACTGAGCTTACAAGTAGCAAACAGAAGCTGAGGCAAAGAGCTGGAACCTCTGGAGAGTGTCAGTGCTTGGTTAGGTGATAAGCACATGGACAAAGCCAGGTGATAGCATTACCTTGGCCATATCCAGTTACATTATGCAAGCCAGGCCTGATTCACACCGCAACAAGAAGGGCAAAGCAATAGAAGTGATAGCGAAGCGGACACAGAAGCAGCACATTCAGAGCCCCGAAGAAGCTGCTCCCGCCCGGCGCCGGCCTGTCTGGGCTCCCCTCCCTGACAAAGCAGGACCCTGCTCACCTCCTGTGCTGGAAAACTACCCTGGAGTCAAGGGACAGAGACAAGAGACAATGTGGCCACTGGTGTCTCCATTCCTGGCTATGCCCATGTGTGAGGAACTGCAGACCAAAGGGGAGCCAGCTAGAGGCAAAGATCTTTTGTACTGTGCTGCCTGGCTAGGGCAGCAGGAAGGATTCAACCATGGGGGCTGCCTGAGGTACAAGCACCAGAGGAGTGAATCTGCTCCTTTCCTTCACCCATGTCTACGCTATGGCCCCTAGAGTCCTGGCCAAAGAAGTGTGGGGGGGCATTTTTCCACCACCCAAGTTTTGGGTCATTTTGCAGACCCACTTCTGATCTGTGAAGTCATCAAGCATCTCACACACCTTATGGAGCCAGCCCTGCATCTCCACTGTTAACTCTTCCAGGAACCACAGTCCCATTCCCTCAGCCCTGCAGCACTGGCAATTGTAAAGCTGTGGCCCCTGCACTTACAGAATGGCAAATGCTGTAAATTCCATGGCTTTAGCGCATTTGTTTTCCAGGCTTCAGGAGGAAAGTCATCCTGAGACAACAGGAAGGAACAGTTACACTTGACCAACCTCTGCCTAAAAGGTGCTTTACTGGCGCAGGATCCTGGCCCATCCCTTCCTTGTCATACGAATTCCTTTCCCACCAGGCATTTCTCACTGGGACACTGCAGAAATGCTGCCTCGGAGTTCAGTGTGGCAGTAGTTTAATAGGGCAGCACATCCCCACAACAGAACTGAGAGCAGAAATGCTGAACTGAAATTCCAAAGGGAATCTGGGGAGGCAGAATAAGAACAGCTGAGCCGGAATTTGATATCTCCGGAAACTGACTGCCATGGTTTTTAATGGCAAAGAATGATCAGAGCTTAAGAGGAACATCTGGTGTCAGGCAGGTTCAGGTTTTAAATGCTATTCTTCCAGCAACTTGCTGCTCCAAGTGCTGTTTACGAGGAAGCTTGCCAGTGTTTTGTAGGAATTAGTCATCCAAAACTACAACATCCAACATCAGTGAGCCCCTGTAGCCTGCAGAATCTCTTCTGGCTCCCTAGGAACTCTAGACTTCCAAGCCTCAAGCCCAGTTCCCAGCAGCAGCCCAGCTCCGGGTGAGGACAGCCTGCGGTGTGCCAGGCTGAAGAGCAGAGCATGGAGTTAATGACAGGCTGGGGGTGAGAGCTGGAGGAGAACATGGAGTCTTTAAAACAAATACCCTGAGGGAGTATCTGCTTCGAGAAGAGATCAAGGACTGCTGAAAGAGAGGCACTTCCATGGAGGGGAAACCTTTCAGAGCACTCACTTTCATGACACAACCTCTGAGCTCTTTCAACATCTGTAAAGAGCACTGGATCCTCATGGCACAGTACATGTGTTCTTTGCTTATAGGTCTGTGTATATCTTTAGTTTTCAGGCCTGCTCTAAACTCTACAGTCATAGCCCTGTAGCCATTATAGGCCAGTCCCCAGAGTGGGAGGGTTGTACTACTTCAAACATACTGGAGCAGCTAAAACGGCCCATTAGGGCAGGTCAATGAGGCCTTAAACTGCAGAGAGCAAATGTCTCCTCATTAACCAAATCTCAAAGCCAGCTAAAGTGAAGCTACAGAACACAGTCAAGGGGGATGTTATCCCAGATACATGCCTGGCACTAAGAGTATTCCAAAAGGGAGTTCAAATTACTTTGGAGTGGTTTCTCAGCCTAGCTTGTTTTTAACATCCACACTGGCAGTACTGTAAGGGTTCCTCTGGGATTAGTGTCTGGAATGCAACGCCTCTGCTCAGATCTCTCCTGCATGGTGTCTTATAGGATGTTCTGGGTCTGGTGTACATGTGAGGGTGCCTGGTTGAAGCCTCACTGGAGAAGACTAGAGGGAAAGAAGTAAAGACACTGAGAAGTACTGGCAAATTCCTGGGGTAGGGGCATAGTCCATGGGCACAATGTTATGCCTGATTTACACCAATAGTAACTCACAGTATTAAGGCACTGTCTGTAGTGAAAGGCTGTATTTCAATCTTGGGAAGTCCCATATTTGCCTCAGCAGTGATCTTACCTGGCCACAGAGGTGTTACTCAGGGTTTGCTACTGCACACTAATGTCAAGCTGTGAAATAAGGCCTCTGAACATCACTGCCCTCCCCTGGACAACACCATAACTGCTGGGCTCGGGAAACACCTTCAGATCCGGTTTAAGGGAATGGAATAGTGGGATGAGAAACAGAGATGATAGGTCAAAAATCACACTGGGCAGAACCTGCCTCTTCTGGGCTTATTTCCAATGGAGCTTTGCATGGACTTCACTTAACAGAAGAGATCTTCTCAGGGCTCTGTGTGCACCAGTCTGAACTGCCCCCGTCATCACCCTTGTCCAGGGCCCTCACCCACACACCCCATGTCCCTGGAGCTCCGTTTTAGTGCAGGCCTGCGCACCCAGACCCTGCCTGAACTGGATCTGTGCCCAGCCCTGGGACCTGAACATTACACTACAGCCTTACTTCCATCTCTTACCGCTGCTAACTGGACTCGCTGGATAGACCCTGGATGTGACTGTCACACTGGAATGGTCAATGGTCACTTCTGCTTTGTCCATGCTGTTTCAGCTGACAGGACAGTGCTCTAGTTGGTGAGGGTGCTGCCTGTGCAGGGCTCCCCTCTGGCTCCTGACTTACACCCCATGCTGGAGCAGCCCTACTCTTGCTGCTCCCTGACAGATGCTGTAAACCATTACAAGCTACTACACAATTTATGTGCCTGCTGAGTGAGGGCAGGAGCTGGACCAGAGGCTTCGGGGGAGTTCGGAATCACACAGAAGATCCATGCAGGACTGCTGTGTCCTCCACAACGCATGTGGCATCCATTTCTCTTCCTCCTTTCTATCAGCATCACTACAGGGATGTGTTGGGGGTGTGGAGGAGGCTTTAAGCTCCAAAGGAAAGCTGCTCTCCTTTTGGAGGAAGGGAAGATGATTAGTGTTTCCTATGCAAGGGCACTGCATTTGACACAGGGATATTTGCCTTCTCTGCAGGGCTCCTCAGCTCAGCACAATACCCAGGGGAGTGAGCCACGTGTTTCCAGCAGCTTTCAGGTCTCAGCAGAGCTCAGATGTCTCGGGTGAGGAGCTGCCAGGCGAGGGTCTTGGGGAGATGCTGCTGCTCTCACACATGCTGCTCAGCAGCTGACTCACTGTAGTTCTTCTGTTTAATAAAGTGCCCTGTAGGGAAGCCAGTGCTGGAGCCCCTGAGATGGGGCTGAGCAATTAATACTGCAAACATCCTTCCCTGCCAGTTCAGAAACAAGTCACACAGAGACTCACCCCTGTAACTGCTCATATTTCTACACGATGCATGTAGGAAACACCAAGGTGAATTTGACCCAGGGATTTATCGAGCTCCTGATGTGATTTGGCAACACCAGACCCTTCACAGAGGCCCTGGAAGAGGATCAAACCTTTAGGAAGCAGATTGGAGGTGATGAATCTTCTTTCCCTGCTGTGTCGGAATCAGAGGTGGTTTTATGGACTGCCAAGTGACTAGGTGGGAAATGCTGGAGCAGCGGAAGAGCAGCACCAGCATACTCGAGGAGAAAGCCTCCAAAGCATTTGGCACCTCACTTTTAGCTCCCCTTGGCTGTAGCAGCTTCAGAGGATTCCTTTTTTCCTACAGTGGTTCCATCCCAGCTTTTTGGCTCCTGTGTATAAGCAGGACAGTCCTGCATCAAGTATATTTATCCTCAAAGCTACGACCAGGTTAGTACAGAATGTCACAAACCCCAACCTGTCACAGACAGATGCCATCCTGGCCTCCCAACCCCATCCATCCCAGCTTGCAAACAGCCATTCTCAAAAACACCATCAAGATCTTGGGACCAAAGTCTGAGAAATCAGCTCAGAACACTGATTTCTTCTTGTTTCCTGCCTCAGTGGCCTCTCCTATTACTTCACTATAGGCTGTATTTAAGCTGTTGCAGTAATCATGTCATCCACATCCATCAACGTCCCACTGACACATCTGGAAATTTCAGGAGATTAGAGGACAGAACCTTCTTGTGAGAAGAAAGCTGGACTCCAGATGAATTAATTCTCTCAGTTAAATGCTCTAAACCCAAGGTATTTTGGGACTGGCACAATCCAATACAGCTTCTGGAGTGGAAGCCACTTTCTACCTTACTCCTCCTGGAGCCTGTGCTGAGCCCTCCTGCATGTGGGATGCATCCTTCCCTCTTCTCTCCTTGCTGCTAAGGAAGGTGCCCAGGTTAAATCTGTTCTTCCCTGTTCTGTCTCCTGCCACCTTTCAAGACACCCTTCACTACACCTTGATGGACATTTGTAGGCTGTGATCATAGTCTGGCGCAGATAACTCTTTTTCTAGCTGTGTTTCCCTCCTCATCAGGCTCTGATCCTAATGTTTGCAGCTCTTCATTCCACTGGTTACAAGTGGTTTTCTGGCCTTACAGCCCCTGAGTGAAAGGTGTCCAAGAGCCCGTTTGAATCAGCAAAATCAGTTCCCAGTAGACCTGGGTGTTTTGACTCTTCAGATTTTACCCCTTCTCCCAGGGTTGATGGGAAAAGCAAACAACAGATGCATTGCCATCAGGCAGCAGCCTCCACACAAATGTGAGGCTAAAGGAAACATGGTTCAAACCTGCTGCTCTGAAGCTGTCCTGCAAATGCACCATGGCCAAGCCACTTGACGGGATGGGGATGATCTCTGTCTGCACCTCTGAGCTCTACAGGATGAGAGATGTCCATTTGAACCTGAATAGCATTAGCATGATGGGGCCTGATCTTTTATTTCTCCTGCCATATCAATAATATAAAGGCAGCATAGGGGAAGGCAGCTGCTGCATGGGTTGGTCTTGTGCTGTAGATACATAAAGGGTTCTAGTCTCCAGAAGTCTCAGTCTGGTACCTTTCAGCAGCAGGAAGTGAATGATTATTGCAGAGGGAAGAAATGAATAAATGAACAGCAAACAGACGACTGTTCCATGGCTGTTCAGTGTCCTCAGGCACGGGCAGCATGTGCCCACAGCTCTACAGTGGGAGGCACAGAAACCTGGCAGCTCTTTTATCCATGTTACATTGGGTCTGTTCTGCTCGACTGCCTGATTATTATTTCTTTTAAGAAGGAACTGGCTGGGGGAATGTGGAGGTTTAAGAGCTGCAATAAGAGGTAATTTTTTAAGCTTTGTCAGGTTTTGCTGCTTAATCAACTGGACATTGTCCTTTCGAATAAAAGAGCCTGAATTCTCAGCAAGGTGGTTGGAAGATGCCATGAACTCCCCATGCCTTTACCATATGGTATAAATCTCCCTCTCAGCAAACAGCAGTGAGCAGCACAGCTTGGGATGTTACTGGGAAGTCTGGCGGCTGCTCCTGTGATGGGAGGCTGCACTGTGGCTTGGCAGAGTCTGTTTCAGCCCACTCTAATGAGATATTGTGCAGCTCCTCATGGAGAAGGGTGAGTGATCAGACCGACCCTGCAAGTGGATGTGGAGGAGAAGGCTTAACAGTTGCCTCCCGCCTTTGGCTCAGCTTGCCCAGATCCCAGCAGAAACCCGTTTCCATTCTTGCTCTTTGCTGTTTCCTGCCGGGAGGGGGCGCCTCGTTCCTGCCTTGTGCCGCAGGCAGCCCGCAGCGGGCTCTGCTGGGGCCGGGTCCTGCTCTGCAGCCTTGAGCCCTCCTTGCCGAGACTGCTTCCACCGCAGCTCCACGCCCACAGCGCTGGGGCTGGAGAGCGGCGGAAAGCCCTCAGAGGAGGTGGGGAGAAATGGGAGATGCCACGTTAGATGCTGCAATGGTGATGCTGTGAGTGAGAGCCTGGGTTTAGGGCTGTGAGGGCACAAGAGGGGCAGGCACTTACCACCATGCGGTTGAGGGACACCCAGCAGTCGTCAGGGAAATCCTGCAGCATGGGCACGAGGAACTGGAGGCAGCCATCCCAGTGACACAGCAGCAGCATCATCCCAATCAGGTTCACGATCCTCACCACTGCACTGGCCAGATCGTAGGTCATGTGGAAGATCTGCAGGGGCCAACAGGGAGCAGGTTAGATGGCAGCTCCCCAGTCTACCAACCCAACATCATTAGATGCAGTAACAGGGTCAAGAACCTTGTTAAAGTAACAGAAAAGGCTGCATCAGCTGAGCTCAGGTCAGCAGAACCAGCTGAAAAACAGATTAAAACCCAAAATACAAAATCATAATCACAGACCCTTTTGCCCTTTGATTTTGCCTTCTCATTTATAGTAAAAGCTTCATAATTCATTTTATAAAATAAGCTGGTTGCAAATATTTCTGGCCCATCAGCCACTTGTCAGAAATAAACTCTATCATTAAACTGCAGTGCCCTTCTTTGATTTCTGCCCTTGCTGAGTGTATGCTACTGTATGTAACAGACTGACTGAATGTAACAGACTGACCCACAGTGGAAGCTGTCGCTACAGTCTCTGCAAGTATGAAAAGCAAGAAAGAACGGCCTCAAGCTCAGCTGAGACTTCTAGAAGAGAACCTGATTCAACTATTTTCTTGTATTTCTTGTATTCTGCTGCTGCATCACTTCCAGTCTCATGTGAAGGTGGGCAAGGAATAGAGAAACATGGCAGAGCTGTAGAGCAGCTCTTAGGAAGGAAACCCAGAATCTGTGACCACACAGCAGCAGCCACACCTCTGGGATCAGTTCTATGCCAGTGTTCTCCATAATACCAGTCATAAGCAGGACACATTAAGAAGTACAAGCTGCATGTGCAGTCAAATATTCCTTGATGGACACCATCTTCTTCCTATAGATGGTTGTGGAGATTTTGGGGGTGCTTGGCTCTCCTATGCCCAGCTTTGTGGCTTTGTGATGACAGTTAGACACACAGGGCATGCAGCGACTGCTATCCTGAGCTACGTATCACCCAGGTTTGGTTTTCCATACCTTACAACATGCCACAGTGAGGAAAGATCACAAGATGGTTGAGGTTGGATGGGACTAGTGGGGTCAATTTGTGACAGAGCCAGGATGGATGGAGGCCTGACAGTCATGCCCCAGGCCTGTCCTGGAGCCTCATCACTGCTCCCACACATGGTCGTGCTGTGCCTGGTGGAGGAGGAGTGAGATGTTTGGACAGCTGGATGTGAATGAAGCAGAGAGACTCTCTGCTGTCAGGTGCCTTCTCAGGAGGCCTCCCCATGGATGAAGGCACATGCAGCCTGGCTGTTCGGCAGCACAGCCTGCAATCTGGTGACACAATGTCCTATTTGGATTTAATGGAAGCGAACAAAAAGCAGAGGAATGTGAGGAGCAAAGAAGACTGCTAGGCATCAGATGTGGCTGCATGTCACAGTCTATTCCTACATTCCCACCTTCGTATTCCCTCCCTTCCAGGCAACAGACCAAAAGGCACAGAGATCCTGATACAGGCTGATGTAAGAGAGCAAAAGAAGTTGTAGTGTGACCCTCCTGAGCACTGCCTGGGCTCCACCATGCCTCTGTAGGGAGCCAGGCATACAGCGGGTGAGATAAGTGCCTGGGAATTGCTTCCAGAGGGGAGATGCTTGTCAGGGAGGTATCCGAAGCAGGGGACAGGCAATAGGTGTGCTATGTGACTGTACGGCTAAGTCCATACAGCTCCTTGCTGCTCCGACAGGGACAGTCCTGCTCCTCCCACCCCTATGACTGTATGTACCTACCATCATAGGGATCGGTCTCCTCTCATCCCAGTGTGAGTCTGTTCCAGCAGCTAAACAGGCTTTAGTTCTAAAAGGAAGGAATCCTGGTTTGTCAGGTGAGCTGCCCCAATTGGCTCATGACTGCTGTCAGAGGGAGCTGTTCAATTTGAATGCCTGTTTCCACAGCAGATCTTAACACTTCCCCACCTAATCCTGCTGGCAGGAGCTCAGATGCACTGCGAGATGCGACATGCTCAGGCCAGACCAGGAGGGAGCCACAGAAGAATGATGGAAACCAGGATGAATGATGTGGATAACTGCTCCTAAACTCCATTATTCCCACTGCATCCAAGAAGCAGCTGGAGTCCACAGAGTCACTTAGGGGGAGAAAGGCCATTTCAGTGATATTTTGGGGCTGAAAAGAAGCAAATCTCCAAAATCCAGCATGAAAGGCTGTTCTAGGAAATGCAGCTCTCGATGCTGACTCAATAGGTCAGTATGAAAGCTGAGCACATCATTCATAAAGAATAATTCCTACTGGTTTCATCTTATTTTTCCCCATTGCAGAAATGCTCATTCTCATGTTGATAACCCAAAGTGAATCCAGCCTGAGTGACAGCCATGGGTGATGCTGTTAATGAAGTCAGAGCAGCAGCTTGTGAAGGATCTTTGAATGGATCTTTTGTGTCACCAGGGTTTTACTGTGCTAATGACTTCTCCTCTCCCACCTATGTGTGTTTTCCATAGAGCTCCAGCCCTCCTGTAACCAAGGGGACTCCAGCCAGGGGCAGGGAGAAACCCTGTCAGATTTAGGAAGTGCCTTTCTTCATAGAACCATAGAATGGTTTGTGTTGGAAGGGATCTTAAAACTCATCCAGTTCCAACCCCTGCCATGGGCAGGGACACCTTCCACTAGAGCAGCTTGCTCCAAGCCCCTGT
>JANHGB010051980.1:54302-79104 GCA_026283785.1 Coracopsis vasa | reverse complement strand
AAGAAGTGATGGGCTCTGGTCAGGGTCAGAGGTCTGGGCTGTGACTGCGGTGACAGCATGCTGACATAATTTTACCTCAGGCCCCCCTTGGTCTAGCTATGGGCCTGTGACAGCACAAGCTGGTGCAAGTTTTCCCTGGAGGGTACCAGGGCTCCCATGCCCCCTGCTGCTCACTGAGCGCTTTGCATGATGCCAAATCTCTGACACACATATATGATCACCAGCCATGGGTCCTCCGGGTAGGCTGGATCTCACCACCATCCCCGAGCACTCCCCTGGATGGAAGGAGTGAGAACAGAGGTCCTGCTGCAATTTGACTCTAATGGAGTTATGTGTGTTGGCACTGATTGAGGATCTGGCCTATGTGAGGAATGTCAGTGTGCATAATCACATCAGAATACGATGCCTGTCATTTATCATTTGCACCAGTGAACCAGGAGCCCCCTCACACGGGTGCTGTGGAGATACAGGATAAAATAATCCCTTTGCAAAGAGCTTACAATTCTGGAGTAAGCACAAACATTTAAACTTTGAAGGGAAGGGAATGGAGAGAAATGACATTGTTCCTAGCTCTTGTTTCCTAGCAGGCATGTATTCATCGACCGCATACCTTAATACAGTTTTCACTCCACTTGTCAATTGTTCAGATAGATTTAGGGGCTGTCAACAAAATGTTACAGTTGAAATGACCCAGTTAGAAATAACAGACTGCGAAGCATCTAAGTAGTCATAATAATGTAAACTATCTCAGAGCAATATGTTCATCCCTTTCATTTTTAATGGTCTCTGAGGTGTCATTCAGCATAGAGGACAGGCTTTGGGGGAGTGGGGGGAAACTCCTTGTCCCAGCTTCAGAAGTCCCTTTCCATTTTGCTGGAGGGAGCAACCACAGCTTCCCTGTGCATCCCAGGGGGAGAAACGGGCACCCCAGGAAGCAGATTCATCTGTCTTGTCTCTGACACCAGGTTTTGGACAAGGTGCTGTGCTGGCTGGAGGTGACCACCTCTCCACCACCAGGCAAGAGCTAGTGGTGGAGAGGTGTCTTGCTCAGGGGTAGCTGGTGTTCTTGGATGGGCACCAGTAGTGCTGTGCTGGGCACAAAGGGATCTGACCCACCCTGACACTGAGTGCTGATGGGTTCCTTAGTCAGGGTTTCTTTTTCAGAGCAGAGAGGTTTCTTGTCAGCTTGTCCATCTATCTGGTGTCTCAACAGACCTGTGTGGGCAAACATGTGCCACAGGCTTCCCACTGCAATCTTAGGGGAGCAATTCCCACCCAAGTCCAGACAACTCTCATTGGAGCTTCACTGACATGTTGGACCTTTTCCTAAAGGCTCCCATTTGTTTCCAAGAGAGTTTTGCATCCTAATATCAAGAGCTGTCAAGACAGTACTGAGATTGCTCTTCTCTTTACCAGGCTTTGGGTCTGAGCAGTGAAGAGCTTGGTCATGGGGAATTTTAATAAACTGAAATGCCCTCTGTGTTTAACAAGCAGAAGCATCAACTTTTTCTGGTATGCTCAAAGGTAAAATGTTCCAGCTCCCACAATAGCAAATCTGCAGCTCGAAAGGACCTGAACTGATAAATTCAGGTCTAGCCCTAGATACCAGTGGAACAGTCAGCAGACACCCCTCTGTGTGCTTATGGGACCTCATCAGACAGTGCCACAGACATTGAAATTGCGTTGTGACCTTCAGCAACCTTTTTTCTGCTCTTTTTCTTTTTTTAATTAAAATTATAGATGAAAGTAGCAGGAGACAGTCACACAAAAGGGGTCGAGCACAGACGCATTCACTTACAGAATCTCTCCATGCACTTAGGAAAGCGGTTGCTTTTTTTATCTGTTCGGATCCTTTCAGATAATGACAGGGATGCACGTTTTTAAACAGCTTGTGTCAGCAGAGGAGCAATGCCGGGAGAGGTGAGCCCACACCCCAGCAGTGTGTCCCTTGGGAATGCCTGCCCTGGCCAACAGCACTCGTCAGGCTTAGCACAGCGCTTACAGTGAAATCCTTTCCTTGCAGTGAAATCCTCCTGGAGCTGGTGCCCTGCTAGGAACAACTTCTCTCTGCCTGAGCACAGCCTGAGGCTGAAAATACAACTTTGGGATATACTCTGAAGAGGGATTTAACCCATCAATGGACCTCCCAGGGACCCATAGTTCAGGAAAGATGCTCCCAGCAACACTTCTGAGTTCCTTACAGGGACCCCAGCAGATCCAGAGATAAGTTGTCCTCAATTAAACTAATTTCTGAGCTTGTGTTGGGCTAGCAGAGCGGCATCAAGGATCAGGTCCTCAAGGACTTCCCACAAAACAGGAGGCACTTTGTTAAAGTTGGTCATTCGCTACTGTGATAAAGTAATTAAAGCCTCTCAGTTGCTTTTTCTCCCTGCTGCTCCTTTTCTATGTACAAACATCACGGCTCTGGCATAGACAGAGCTGTTGCCACTTTCTCAGTGAAAATCCAGAACTGTGTGAGTAAGAGAAATGTTTTATGGGGACTATAAATAGTTTTGCATTAAGGCAAATGTATTCTCCTGCCTAAAATAGATTCACCTTGCAAACAGCTTAAGGACAGTTTCAGTGCCAGAGGAACGCCTTCAGACTCCCTCCAGGAGACAGGAACAGCCTTTTTCCTCCAAAAAGCAAACAAGACCAGCAGCCGGAGACACCTCTGCCGCCACCACCACCACCACCACCACCACCCCCAAGCTCCCTACTGCCTGGCAGCATCCTGCTGTGCTTGGGTGTCAGCCTGGGAGACCCCCCAGCATCCTTCTCCCAAAAAGGAATGTGAATTCATCCAACTAACTTTTCCCTTCATTTTTCCCAGGCACTTGCAACATGCCTTTCACATGGGTGAAAGGGATGAGGAAACTTCGGGGAGGGGGAGAAGCAACTTCCCACGATTGCTTGGGGCAGAGGGCTGCTTCTCCTTCACTCCGAAGGGAATCATGCAGCAAGACAATGCAAACATCCTCTCTGCCAGGGCTGCAACGTGTTAACGGCACTCTTCCCTAGCTGCGAGAGTATCATTTCATTCCCTGCAGAGAAATGCAGTTGAGCGGGGGAGACGAGAAGATGTCAGAGGAGAAAAAACATTTGCAACTCACCTTTAGGCTGTGCGTTGGGTTGACAACGCAGACAAGTTGCCCGGCAGCTGAGAAAACCCTCTTTGCCTTGTAGTGCTGAAACCGCAGATGAATAAGATCTAACACAGCCCCAAAGCACTGGGTGAAGAAAAGCATCACAACTTTTGGCGTTGCTGCTGCTGCTGGTGCTGCTGCTGCTGCTGGCGGTAGGCAGGGGAAGCAGCGAGGGAGCCCCTGAGTCCTTGAGCCCCGGGAGGGAGTGCAGGCGGTGTGAGCTATGCTCCGGCACAGCTTAGCATGCCTTCATATTCATCATCAAAATAAGACGGGAAGAGGCTTGCAGCAGCAGGGCGGCCAATGGAAAGGACAGAAATGTTATCCTTGAGGTCCGGAGACAGCCAATAACAAATGCCTCCCCTCCAGAAACTCCCTGATGAATTGAGCCTGGTGGAGAATGTATTATTGAACATTACCATACATCAGCACGTTGCATTTATCTCGTGATTACAGCCAGTCATACGTAAGGCTGTGGAGATATGCAGACAAAATTGATTGCTTAATGTCTCCATTTATTAATTGCCTTAATTTAATGAAAGACCATTTGGATGCCAAAGCTAAATGTAAGGCATAGGGAAGAAGCCCACCAGTGAAACTGTTAGAAAGTAGCAAAAATAGATTAAGTAGAGTGTGTTCTGCTGAACGAGAGAAATCAAATATTCAAAGAGAGTTACAGTTCCTTGCAGGGGTTAAGCAGAAGTAGAGCTCGCTATATAAATAGATTCACGTCTGTGCATTTGCTGGCTTTGATTTGGATCATCACCACTCTGAAGTTTTCTAAATTTTATATTCCGCTACTTCAGAAGGGTCCCAGCACACAGACAAAGCTTCCCTCACCACTAAAAATAAGAGAGGTCAGGTCTCAGGTCTGGTGTAAGCTGAAATAACTCCATTTGAAGTCAGCAATGTTTTCCTGATTTACACTTGCTGGTGGATCAGGTCCATTGCGCACAAAACATGGCAATTACTGTATGTTGAAACCATGAAGGCATAAAAAGGCACGGGGCATGTTTCTAAATATAATGAAATACATGATGCATGAGAGCATACACAGAGAGAAACTTGCACTGAGGGGAAAGTAGCTTCTAAATCAACACAATAATTAAACATGCAGAAGGCTTTTGCTTGTCATTCATTTGCGTATTGGTGGGTAGTAAATTACGAATTAGCCATTAGACAGTCCTAGGCATTAAAAAAGAATTAGGGAATTGCAAGGAAAATAACATGCTTTTGTGTATTATTACCAGTGTGTATCTATCTCTGTTGGTGGTCAGGGATCCTTTTCGAGCCATTGAGTCTCATTAAACTTGAATCGCCATAACTGGCTTTTGCAGGAGGTGACTGCACCAAAGCAGCCAAGGGAATCAGAAAGCACATTCATTTCATGGGACAATCCTGTGTGATATGTTGCTCTGCTTGTTAATAAATCAAAGAGGGTTAATTTAATTAGCTCTCTGCCAGAACTTCCTATCAGGGTGCTATTTAGGCTTGCTAGCTAAGTACTCAGATGGCTTATTTAGCCTTGGTAATCCGTTTTCCCTTCAAAGCAGAACAGATGAAAGTAGCTTTCCTTTCTTTTCTTTTTTGCTTCTTTTAAACATGAGTCCTGTGCTGGGTGTGAGGCTGCTGCTCTGGGTTAAAGCAGCCCCCATACAGTGCAGGCTTCAGCCTGGGACTGGATTGTCACAACTGCCTCTTACTAAATCAATACTGCAATACTAGCTCTGCCAGACTGCAGAGAGCCTGTGCGTACAAAAAATAAAACATAAAGTAAAAAAGGAGGCCTGAGTGGATAAATAAGTGGGAAATTGCGAATGTTGGAACAGCTGACAACGTAATTCCGCCCCCCCGGCATTAAGGACAGGAGGAATATGTATCTCTCAGTTCTTAACATTCGCTTGTAAATGAGGAGATAATTTTTGCAGCACTGAGAGACACTTTGAGAATATTTTCAGACAGACTTGAGGACAAGTGAGTGAATTGATTTGCTTAAACGTGTCCTTTTCTCCATTCCCGAAGTAACTGTGAGCATCCAGCTATTTATTATTTATGTCTTCCTGATTTGTAGTTGGTAGCTGCACAAACACTTCATAGCAGCAAATTTCAGTCTGCAAGTTATCAGTGCGAGTACTCTGCCCTCAAAGGCTGAAATGAAAAAAAGGTCTTTGCTATTTACATTGGTTATCACCACCTAAACCCCTGGGATTATTTCTGTTTGATGATCGACTCAATTGAATGCCTAAGCTTGGAGGGCAGGACGATATCCTTGGGGAGCGGAGACAGAACTGCCTATCCCTGCTGTCCAACCAGCCTTGAGCTCTGGTAGTGCTGCGGTCCAGCCCCTCTGAAACACAGCTGCCTTCCTGGGGCGCAGAAGAGGCATCCCTGATCCCACAGGCACACAGTGACATCTTCAACCTAAATAAACATCCTGGCCACTGGGCTGGTATGCAGAAAGGGGTGCCATTCTTGCAAAGAAAAAACCACCTTCCAGGGTGGGTGAGGGACCTTTGCAGTGCCCAAACCCCCATATGCATCTCTGCCCATCTTGCATTCTACACATAACCTTCTGAGGAGCATCTCCTTGACAGCAATATGTGTGGAAAAGGAGGAAAACAAGAACTCAGTGCATCTGAAGTTAACTCCTGCTCAGTGCACATTCACTTTCATGGCAACACTTCTGGAAAATGTTTTATTGCCCATATTGTTCATGTCCTGAGACCCACACACAGCCCCTATGACTGCAACCATTACTTGTGGATGCAGCCAGAGGGAGGAGGAACAAGTCCACATGCAAGGAATCCTATTTAACTTCTGGTTACAAATTTCTGGTGACTGCAGCCATTATTTCCAAGATAGTTAATTCCATAACATGCAAGTGTGACATGGCAAAAGGCCATAGGCTAAATCTTCATCAGGATCCAGATTTTTTCCAAATTAGCAGCTCTAGTGGCATCACTGTAATACACATGGGATTATAATGCTCCAACAGCTCAGCTTCTGATGCAGCTGTGTCAGGTTAGTACAATAATAAGATCAGCTGCACATACAAGCAGCACTAACTTTCCAGTTTGCCCACTTTGCTTTTGATCTGAGCCACTGAGGTGAAAGGGAAGTGCTTGTGGGAAACCATGAGTGCCCAGGCACCATGCAATTTGGCAGGACAGCAGCCTGGGAGATGCATCACTTAGTCCAAACCGAGTGTTAAGTTGCAGGGCTTGGGTTTCAATTGGATTTCTTTACCTTTCTGACTAGGCACTTTTGGGGGTGACCTTCCTACATGCTGCTTCCTCTCCCTTTCTGCCTTGCCAGACACCACAGGTATAGAAAACCCAAGTTCTTTCTTGCCCCTATGTTTATGTCTCACTAACATTTGCAGGATGATTTCCATGCCGACGGCACCATGCTGCCCTCCATTACAGACAGCCATAGGGGAAACGTAACCTGTCTCAGGCAGTACCGGCACTAGTCTTTATCCCAAGGACGGGAGAAGGGGATGCTGCTCAGCATCATGAGAATCCATCCTGGCAGCTTACCAGCCTGCTTGCTGTTTCTGACTGCTGGTAGGATTTCTGGCAGGACTGGCTGATGTGGGACGTACTCTGGCTCCGCTATTTATATTTCCTTGGGGAAGGAGCCAAGCCAAGCAAACCTGTTGCTGTCATCAAGTAGGGACAGCCAGCACGGGTGCCGGGAAACACCTCTTTTATACTCTCAGCCCTGCCTTCTAGGAATGCTGGCTGGCTACTTAAATGTGTTGGTGCCCCCACCTAGCTAAGGTTCAAGCCCATTTTCTGCTTGGACAGGCTGGAGGAGCAAGATCCATGGCATGCCCACTAGCCACCTCTCCTGTGACTGCATACATCCGAGTGCATCAGTGCAGCTCTCTTCATAGTCATGGGGGTAATGGGGCACACTGAGGACGCATTTCGTCTGACCTGACTGGGGCATCAGGCAGTTTTCTGCATCCTTTATATGAAGCTTCATCTGCTCTCCTGGATCTCACAGCAGGTTTTGAGGAGATGTATTTTCACTATTAACTATCATTTTCCTCTGTTGCAATCCAGAGCTTTAAGCAAGAAGGGGACCAGTGGCACTTCCTAGTAAGTTCTTCCAAAATTTATTTGTCTTCACCACTAGCATTTTTCATCATACTTGCAGTCTGAATTATTTGTCTGCATAAGCTTCTGCCTGCAGAAAGTCATTGAGCTTTCCCTTGCTGAGATGGGGCAGCCTCTGTCATCAGAGACCTTCTCCATGCAAAGACACAGTTTTTGCCTAAAAGTTCCTTCAGCAAACTCAACCGTTTCATTTGCAGAGCACTTTTCTTGCCCAAGATGTTACTTTTGCAGCTCCTTTACTAATTTTCTCTTCTTCTTCCTCATCTCTTGTTCAGCCTGATCTGCTCCTGATCGCTGATGAGTGCAGAAGCAAAATCACCCATTTGGGTTACAGCATCACGGTGCACTGATTACAGCATGACACGTTCACTCCTTGGGGTCCCATTCACCCACCTCCTCTTCACTTACAGGGCAGATTCAACAGCACTTCAGCACAGACACAGGGAAGCCAGAGCTGCCTGCGGGCAGAAAGGGAAACCTCAGACCTCCCTAGAAAATGCATGGAGGTTCTCCCTCCCCTTGTCTTCTGTGGTGTCTACACAGACGAGAGGTGAGAATACCAGAGAGCCTTTTTAATTCTTTTAAAAAATGATCTCATTTTTCATGAGCAAAGTGCTGTCAAAAGCTGTTGGTTTTACTGAAGTGCTTTATTCATTTGTGGAGAATTATTTTGCTAAATAGGTTTTAAAAAATCCATTTTGACTCTATGCAGCAAGATAAGCAACAGCCGCATTGGGATTATATGGGTGCTTTAAGAGGAAACCGATCTTAAACATCTCAACAAACCTAACTTTCTTAAAAGGACAGCTTTTATTGGGCAAAACCCATCACAATCAGTTTTTAAAGCAGTTAAATAACATGACAATTAAGATATCAGTGATAAACGGCCACTGCTCCTCATCCTGTCAGTGATACACAGTGATAGGACAAGGAGCAGTGGCCATAAACTAAACCACAGGAAGTTTCACTTCAACCTGAGGAAGAACTTCTTTACATTAAGGGTGACAGAGCACTGGAACAGGCTGCCCAGGGGGGTTGTGGAGTCTCCCCCTCTGGAGACATTCAAAACCTGCCTGTGTGACCTGCTCTAGGTGGCCCTGCCTTGGCAGGGGGGTTGAACGAGATGATCTCCAGAGGTCCCTTCCAACTCTAATGATTCTGTGATTCTGCAATAAATGCCACAGATAGATAGCCTTATAAAACTGGGGAGAAAACAGAATTTGCTGAGTTGGAACCAATTGCAGAATTCTGAGGTTCTTCACAACATTTCCTCAGCTCTGTCTTCCTCCTCCCTCTTGCCTTCAGCTGTGCATGGCCATTGCCCTCAGGGCTACTTTGCAGTGCTGCACAGCCAACACCATCACCAGAATAATGGGGAATGCACTCGCCATTGTTCAGATGCTTGGGCCATGTCTCCCCTACCTGTCACAGGGCAAAAGTAATTTCTGCACCCCCTGACCTGCAGAGCATCGTCAATGCACAGCTGCTGAGCTGGGCTTTTCCTGCTAATCTCCTTCGGCAGAAACTTACATTTCCCTCTGGTATTGAAGGACACTAATATAGCAAAAGCATTTTTCTTTTACTCCTTTCAAAGCCATCCTTCCTGCATTATTGTCAGCAGTACATGAGTTTTCCAGTCGCTGGGTCAAGAGGGGAAGTCTTCATTTCTCCTTTGGGGATATCTGCTGCCTAGGGAAAAAGGTTGCTGCCTTCTTCTTAATTTTGTCCCCTCACACTGCTGCATTTGGCATGCTCTCTCTTCCTCTGATCGCTTATTAACGGTAGAGTTTATGGCAATATCTCATGCCACTTCTCTCTGCAAATGTTATACCCGAGAGAGCATCTCCTTTAACTCTCACTAGCAAGCCAGCAGTTCAATAGAGACACTTTACATTTTCATGCCGTTATTAGGTAAAGTAACTGCCATCATTTCCTACTCATAGTGGCTGCCTGGTGCCCACATTACCATAAGGTCCTATTGCTTTCAATTGACAACCTAACACAGTGCCCAGAAAAGAGTCCTGCTGCCCCGGGCCATACCAGTGCAAGGGTGGATGGACTGTAGCCACCTCAGTTGCATTTAGTTGGACAGAAAAAGCTCCATGAGCCAGCAGTGATGGATGAAGGAGGCTTCTTTTCCTGCCGACAGCTTGAGCAGCAGCTTGCTCAGAGGCAGCCTCTAATTCTGAGCAGCTTTAAGGGCTAGAGAGTTTCTCATTTACCAGAGAGCCCGCCTGAGAGGCTGTCTATGGTCACGCTCTGTGGGCTGGCATGTCGCTTGCAGAGCTGCGCTCAGCTGGGGGAAGCAGCAATCAGCATGCAGAATGGTGGCAGCACCGTTGTTACCCTTTAATCTCCTTAGTGTCCTCTCCAGCACTGGTTTGTGATGAGGATGGTGGGGGCCTGCCCAGGACCCTGCCAGAGAAACAACGGGCTTCTTTTTCGGTCCACATGCTTTAAAACAGGCACAGAGACACGTGCATGGAGACATGTAATGGACAGGAAGGTAGCAGGAATGAGACAGACTTGCTGTGCTCACGTCTAAGTTTGAGCAGCTTCGGGGTATGCAGATGAGCCCTGCTGAACCAGGTTGTGCTGCTCCTGACTCCCTCGTGGAGGAAGATGTCCTGCTCAATGAAGAGGTGTAGGGCTGCATCCAAGTGACCCAGCTAGACAGACTGAAGTCCCTGCTGTTCTGGGTCACAAGAATGATAAATAATTCAGGCTTGCTTCACAGCTTTCGATCCTTTGTCCGCATTTTCCTGTTCTTGGACTTTTCTGTCTTCAAGTCCTGAGGCAGATTTAGAAGGCATTCATCAAGGATTTTCCAGCCATTGGAGGTCACACACATCTTCCTCTAGTGGATGCCTATGCCTCAGTTAGCCAGCTATGCCACTCGAGACAGCGGGGAGAAGTGGGTCTGGAGCATCTCAGCTTAAAGGAGATATCTAAAATGGATTAGATGATGCTCCACATAAAGTACCGATCACCTCCACTGATTGTACATGTATGATTCTCACAGACATAGCACCACACTCCTCCATAACCAGGTGAGATGAACCCTAAGCTCAGCAAGCTGGGTATTGACATGCAAGCAGCAGCTCCAGTACATGGCATCCCGCAACCCCACAGAAGCCCCTGTACATCCCACCTGGATAGTGGGTGTCATGGCAGGGGCTGCTTCAGTGAAGACCTGCTTGTCACTGGCAATACTTGGCCAGCACTGTAGGAAGGCCAGTCTTTGCCATGACCTGTGGGGAAATAATCTCTACAAAGGGTCGTGCCTGCTGTATGGGTATGTGCTCAGTCCATGCTTCTCTCCTTGACAGAGGCATCCCCCTGGCCCGGCCCAAGTAAAGGCCTCAGAGCCCAGGTTACCCCAAATTAGTCTGGGTACACACCAGTGCAAAGCATCTGTGTCCCCTCCAGTCCCCATCCTGCTTTGGGCAGTGGAGTTCCCCATTGTTAGCCATGCCCCTCACCAACAGACATGCGCTGGGGATGGTTGGATATGCGCCACATAAGTCTAAATTTCAGACCCATTTCCTAATTTTCTAAACCCTTTCCACAAGAGTCTCCAGGACAGAGCCCAGCAGTAGCTTCCCATGCAGTGCTGCTGAGCACCAGGGCCACCACCGCTATCTTGAATGTCTCACCAGCTCCTGCCATGGAAAGGTTTGCAGGTCCCACTGGTGACCACTAGCCAAGCGGGACAAGTAGCTTTTCCAAATCTGTGTTTAGTCATTTGAAAAACATGCCTGCCAATGCCAGTGTCACTGAGGTATTGCTTCTAAGCTCAATTAGCTAATGGCACAGGGATTCAGGGAGCGACATGGATGGGAGGCAGTACTCAGTGCCAAGTGCTGTTAAGATGATTACCATGTCCCAGTGTATCACCAGAGGCATCCATCCCTCATGAGCTTCACCCGGTAACAGCTTTCCTGGACCTTATCTTTTCACATCTGTACATGCACCAAAGGCACCCTGGCAGCCAGTGGCACTTTTTCAGCCCAGAGATACCTAAGGTTGAGCCCACCTAGATCAGAGATGGTGCAGGAACTTGTCTGCTCAGAAAGCGTGCACATAAACAGATGCTAAACAAGAAGGGCCTCACCTGATGCACCAAATCTTCTTCCCATGTTCACACATGGTGTTTCTATGACACCAATGGCATTTATAGACAAGTATCTGATATCAGAATTTCACTCTTAGACCATTTACTTCACCTTCAGAATCTTCTCAGGAGTTACCCAGAGATGGCTAGTCATCCCTGAAATGAATTTTCGAGCTGTCCTTCAGCTTAACGGACCCTTGCAATTATGCTGATGTCAGCAGAGGTGAAGCAGACCAATGCCTGTCAGCGCCAACTGGCCAGTGCAGTAAAAGCCACGCAGCTCCCTCCAGGCTATATCCTGCGGTGACCATTTCTTTCTCTGCATCTGGTCTCACATCTTGTGAGCTAGAGACAGTCTGTGATGTCCAGGACTCGCATTACATCTGTCTTGCCTGGATTAATAAGGCAAATACCAAGGTGAGAAATACTGGGGGAGATTGTCAAAGTGTGACCTCTTAGACCTCTTTTTGCATCACAGGTGGAAAAGTGATGCTCTGCCATGCTTCAGACGTGTTTGGAGTCATGGACAAGGCAGAAGATGTTGGTAGAGCAGTGGGGAGGGACAGGGGGAGAGGGCAGGAGGTGAGAGTTAGGGGGCCAGAACATGTGCCTATAAAGAGCCCACCTTTCTTGTGTGGCAGAAGGAGCTACATCTGGAGTTATTAACCTTGGTTATAAATGCTTAATTCACTGTTTTCCTCAGAGCTCCCTTCATGCTGGTGGGCATGTCCCCCCACTGGGTCCCTCTGGGCAGGTGGTTTCTCACCAGTATAGGTTTTCAGCAGTGCTTGGAATACGTTTAAAATACGTAGCACTGGAAATGGCAACAGCCAAATAAATACTTGCAGCTACATTGCACTGTTGGTTTCCCTGGGGAGCACAGTTTCAATACTGGCAGGGTTGCCTCTGTTTCGGGGCACAGCCACAGGACAGACCTTATTGCTTTTCTTCCTGCCTTTGTAAATTTAACTAAATTAATTTGATTTATATAGCAAATAAACAGGCACTTCTGTCCCCTGCTCTCAGACACAATTGTCAAATGGCCTGTTCCTGCAGCCACCTCTCCACCAGTAATAACAGCGTCTTGCAGTCGAAAATAATCATTTAAAGGGGCAATTGCCTAATATCTTAATTCCGGGTCTGTTTTCCAGTGAATAACTAATGTTTTTCATAATGAGATCGGTTACCATCTCTGGGGATACAACCACCTTCTTCCTGGAATGCTTTTCATGCCGGAGGGCAGGCGTTGAAGCCGAGAGCAATTTTGTCAGCGAAAATCCCAGCTGACAGTACATGTTTCTGACTGTGATACAGCTGACTCCCAAGAGGTGAGTAGAGCCTGACCTCAGCATCGCCAGCAGAGATCAAGGCTGCAAGTTCCCAGCCTGGGATTTAGCTCTGCTACCTTACACCAAAAGGAAAACTCCAGAGCCTGCCCTCCAGGAAGATTTTTCCAGCAAAGTGACTATTTTGAGTTAAATGTCTCTATGTGAAAACATCCCTCTGCTGGCAGTAATAGCTGTGGGAGAGTTCACAGTGCGATTTGTGCGTAATGGCACTGGGACTAAAACTGCATGCATTGCTAATCACGGGACATCAAAGAGTCAGGCAGTAATTCGAGGCTTGATTTCTTTTTCTGGGGGCTCAGTGTTTCAATTTCTATTTGGTATTTCCTACCAAAAAAAGAATCTGCACCTTCAGTAAACCTGAGCACCCAGATAGCTCAACACAAAGCCTAAAAGCAGGTTACCAAGAGCATCCTGACTGTATCTTGACCCATTATTAGAAAATAAACGCCTCCCATGGATCTCTTGCCAGTGAATAGCTAGCGGGCAGCAAACCTCTCCTCCCCAAGCCCTTCCACCACTGCCACTGAGCTTTTGCCCTCAATCAAGGAAAGCTCAACTGAGCAGATGAGCCTTGACCTGCAGCCTCGAGGCCACAGAGCTCTGGCTAAAGGGGTCTCGAGAGGCTTCCTTCCAGAGCATACGCTGGTTCCCATTTTAAATGGCAATTTATAAAACTGTGATGCAGGAACACCGAAACCCCAACTTGTTTGAAAGCAATCCCTGCCACACAGTGTGACAATGGCTCACAATGGGGTTTGCCTTCTTGTTTTAAATGTAAAGACATCAAACGATCAGCTGACTCTGCCGGTGTTATTTCACCTCTCTGTATGAAGCAAGCCCATCAGAGACACTTTTCTTAATTACTCAACAATCCCACTGAGATTCATTTATCTCCAGGGTTAAAATATGCCAGGCATTTAAAGAGCAAACCAAATGATTGCATTAAAAGTTTGCCAGAAGGACTGTCAGCATTTTAGGTGTGTAAACATCCCTATTTGAATGATTCGGAAAGGTAGCTGTGATATATTTCATTTAATTCTTTCAATGGCTTTATAAATGTGCTCTCTACGATCTACAAGCAGTGTACATCTCGATTATATATGACATGTTTGTTTTTAACTAAAAGCAAATCAATAAAGAGACCCAATTTTTTATTTAATGCTGCTATTGGATGGCTGCTTGCAATGAAAACCCCCACAAATATTAGTTGAATCATAAAAATCCAAACAGGCTACTTAACAGAGCATAAAAAATAGATGCCAAGCCTTTGTTTTGGAATTAGATTATAAACCATGCCCCTGCATCTGAAATGCAAAGCAGCAGAACTGGAGGATAGGGCATAAAGCAGCAACTTCACCCTTCCACCTGCTTTGATTCAAAGCTCAAGAGGAGCCATCCTGCCTCAGAGAACACCTACCGCCTGCTCTGGTCCCACAGCCTGTCACAAGGAGGAGCTCTGACAAACTGCACTCCCAAACTTCAGATCAGGAGGCTTTTTTGCATTTTTTGGTGATACATAGCTCATTCAGCCCCTGATCCAGTGTGCATCCCAGGGGTTGTCACCTCATCTGCATTGCTGCTATGCCATGTGATGCTCAGATGCATGAGAGAAACAAAGTCATGGTGGAGGACCTGACCCCTCTGGTGCTCATGTTAGCTCATGGGTGCTAATTCGCTTTCCCTCCAGCAAAGGAAAAAAGCACATTTTGGTTTCCCCGAAACACCACTGGAGGAGACTTGGCCACCCATGTCTCCTGACTCTTTGACCACTGGCTGAGCCTGTATGTGGCTGGAGCCCTTTGGTAGGAGGACAGAGGTGCAAGCTTGGGGAAGGCAGCAGCCAGAACATGAGGCATGTCCCTGTAGCAAGACTGGGCACAGAGGATGTCTGGGTGCTGCAGGGTGAGGTTGGGGGGGAGCACCTGTGACACCCCAATCTCAGCTGTAGGAGTACTCACAGCCCACATGGATGTCCTGAAGCCCCCTGGGGAGTCCAGCCTTTCCAGCCCATTTGTTTTCCTGATGTGGTTTTCGTTCTTGCAGCTCTCTTTCCTCCTGCTGCCAGCCTTAGAGTGATGATTTCTTGCCTTCCATGGTATGTCTGCAAATGACCACATCCATGGGCAAGATGGACTTCTCCACCTCAGAGGTCATGGCAAGGAGATTGGTGGACGAGGAGAGCAGCACTCAGAGGAATTCACATGTAGTTATTGCCGATATTACCGGTATTCAAGAGAAAGGTGAGCAAAGAGAAGGATTTAAATGGCTTTTGCTTCTTGTACATCTGATTTTTCCCCGTTTGCAGATCCCTTCTATTAATTTCTCCTGGAGAAGAGAAAGCCCTTCTAGGTAGTTTTCCAAGGCTTTGTAATTAATCTAAGCGGCACCCTGAGGGGCATTCGATTTGTGTAGAGTGTCAGTCTCATTTATGGTTAATTTGGGACAGATCCACTCCACTTTGCTTTGCTGGACCATAGCACTAGATCTCTTTATGAGATGCACTTTATTACCAGCAGAGGTACCCTCAGGGCACTACATCAATTTACAAGTACTTAGTTGCTGCTTTCTCTTAACCCTCTGACCGCCAGCCTATTTGCATTTTGTAAGTTAAATAAACAGTATTCGGTGGCTGACTAGGGCAAATAGCAATTTCTTTAGCTCGTGGATCCGAACTAACAAGATAAGAGTAAGGCAGAAACCCATATCCCAGTAATTCTGCCACTGCAGTATGATATTTCAGCTGAGGATCCCTGGGATCTTTATGTGACAGCACATGGGGCAGAACGGGCATGCGGGTGGATCAATAGTGAGCATGATAGCCTCCCTCTGTAGGTGCACAGTGGGGTTGAGTGACCCATCACTGTCTGCACAAGAAGTCTGGGCAGAGCCTGGAATAGAGGTTGGAAGAAACACTATGAGCCCTGAATTTCAGAGCTCTGCTCCCCTTTCTGGCTCCAACCTTCTCCACTTCCCAGAGTCAGAAGTAAATGGGGAATCATTCAGGTGGTTTCATCCCAACACCAGAGCACCACAAAATCCCGTTGATCTCTGGGACATTTAAACCATGCTCTGAGCCTTCTGAGGGGGGCTGAACTGGGAAGCATTGACCCTTTGACCATGGTGGCAGAGAGAGAGGGGGGCATTCTGGGGAAAGGAGGCAAAATAAACAGAAATTGAACAGTGTAAGAAAGGAGCTCAGGCTCAGGTGTGACTTGATCTGCTACAGTGAAGAAGAAAATTATCCTTCATGTTTTCCAGTGAAAAACAGCTTTCCCACTCAATGAGCATTTTCAAGAACATGCATCTTTCAATGATTTTTCATGATCTGAAAAGTTTTAATTGCCAAGAACCCCCCAAATGTTTCCATTTTTCAAACTCTGGGCTTCTCATAGACAAACTTGAATAAACTTCAGGACAGATAACAGAAGTCTCTAATTCCATGGAGGAAAAAAATCCCCATTAGGACTGGGTGCAGTCTAGAAAAAAACCTGCAGATAGGATCAAGGAACAATTTCCCATCCTATTTGCTCACTTCACTGGCAAGGAAAGCTTTTGCCATCATTAGAGCTGCAGAGCAGTCTTGCTTCTACAGCCTCATGAGAGTAATGGTTACAGCATGTAGCATGGGGCAGAGAGGATGACGTGGTCTCCTACATCAAGGTCAGTCCTCTTCTAGACTCTTTAACAGAAGAGAGGGGCAGCAAAACAGGGATCTGTAAGAAAGAGTAACAGAGAGAGCCTATCAAGAGGGTTTAAATGAACAGCTTAGATCAGACGGAGGAGTACCTGCGGTTAACACAAAGCATTTTAAAGCCGATGGTAAATGACAAGTATGTTCCTTTGCACCTTATTATTAAATTGTGTGGGATTAATCTGGCATTAAGTGGTATTTCTGTCTCTCTCCTCTGTCACAAAGATGCATCATTGCTGTGAAGCTCTGGCCCTGATACGTTTCACATGAGCTTCACAACCAGCAGTGTGCGATCAGCCTCTGTTTGCAGAGGTTAGAAACAGGTTTCTCTTCCCTAACACTCTCATCAACTGGTTTTCTAGATGTTACATGGGAAAAAGAAGTTTACAAAAGTTGTACGTTGACTGTTCAGATTCAGCTCGTCTGGTTCTGTGCTATCTAATCAAAATCTGGCTATCTTGGAGCAATATTCTCCTAGTGAAAACTGCACTGTACTGTCACCAGACAAAACTGTGATATTCCACCTTGGAGAAGACAGTAATGAAGAGGTGACCCTCCAAGGACACATTTTCTCTGGTGCTCTGGGAAGTCTTGGAAAATAAGGAGTGATGGGCCTCAGCTATGCACAGAAACAAAATGGTCCTTTAAGAGAATCCACTTTTATTACAGCCACACTGAAGAGTGAAAGGAAGAGCCCTAAGAGATGTTTTGCTCCTGTGGAAGTGGCTCTATCCTGTAAACGAAAAGTCAGGAGTTCTCTGACAGATTTTCCACTAATGTCTCAGGTCATTTGGTCAATTTACAGTTATTCTATTCTAGAACTCAAAGTGAACTGAAAAAAAAAAGGGGGAAAGTTAAAATAGCAGCAATTCAATTCTTGGAAATCCTCCTGAGCTTTCTGGCATTCTGGTATGATCCTAGTGACATGTATGGGGAAGCAGATTCTGGCTGCATAAAGCATTTGGCATTGATTAAATATATAGATTGGTGATATCTCAACTTCTGTTTTAATCTTTCCATTACCTATGACATTTTTTACAGGGAATGCCCTGTTACTTAGAAAACAGTGTCTATCAGCCTTCAAATAGATGAGAAGCTGCAACATCTAAATGGACAGTGAATTACTGATGCCTTCACAGTCAGAGCCTCTCCCTGGTCTGATGGAAAGATTAACCATTCAGCACCTCCTCAGTCCGAACATCATTTTCCAAATGAATGAGAATTTGTCACCCTGTTTTCAGTAGTGGGACAAGCTGCTCCACGTTTGCCGTGAGGGATAGTTGCTTCATGTCAAAGGAGGGTTCACTTTTAGCAGCTGGGAACCACAGAATCACAGACTGATTTTGGTTGGAAGGAACCTCAAAGCTCACCTAGTTCCAATTTCCCTTCACAAGGCAGAGTCACCTTCCCCTAGACCAGGTTGCTCCAAGCCCTGTTCAACCTGGCATTGAACACTGCCAGGGATGGGGCAGCCACAGCTTCTTTGAGAACTTCTATATGAAGAGAGTATCTGTCAGAGGAGCAAGTTGCAGGGACACACGCATCAGTGGGCCACCTCATCTACCAGTGCCAATGGCCCCCGTCCTGCTGATGGCCACCCCTTAGCTGCCAGATGGGAGTTTTTGGCCACTGGAGTAACTCTGGTGATCTGTCCCCACCTCCCTCTCCTGAAGCAAATGGGCAATTTCACTTGAGCACCAAAATCGGATTCCAGCCGAGGTGTCTAGGTGAGGAAGGCAATTGCTTTAATCCATTAAGCTACTTTAGCTCCCTGTCTTTATCTGAAACTCACAGACAGAAAGTGCCACTGGGAACTTGATGGACTTAACTACTTAGTGCAATCAGCATTCCCGGATGCAAATCAGGGTTTCTTGGTTACCTTGCTTAAAATGGAAATGGCCAAAAAGGAAAGGTTCTATTACAACCTTGAATGTAACATCTTGGAACCAAATCCTCATCAGTCAATCTGTGCCAGCCAAAAAAGCACCTCACAAGAAGATGGGGACAGGAGTGGGGGGTTGGTTTGATCTGAAAATGGCTGCAAGCCTGAAAGCCTGTCTGTTTTTAAAAGTCAAGCAAATCTAGCACAACCACTAAAAGCATGTAGCCAGTTAAATCAGTCGGGCTGCCAGCAGACAGACACTGCTGTGACACGTTGATTTTCCTTTCTCTCCCTGTTATTTGGTAAACCACAGAGGCTTCCCACACCTCCGTGCTGAATCCAGCTGTCACAGATCCATAATTTAAGGTGCACACGGACATCACAGCATTTGGATGACTGCGAACGGTGCGGTGCATAATAAAAGTCACTTTTGGCAGCAGGCTCTTAAAGCCTCCCCCTGGTTATTATTGTGCTTAGATTTTGACAAGGAGGAATTCTTTTGACAAGGGGAAATGGTAAAACCCACCTCCAGCTCTGCCTGTGGGTGGGCAGCAGATGCGAGTCTCGGATGACCCCCCTCCATCCTGTGTCCTTGTACTGCCCCAGCTCCTAATTTCCACATGAAAGTCATGGCGAGACTAGGGAGAATTCGGGAAAGGATGCAGAGCTGGCTGCAATCACCGGGGCAGTTCCCCAGGTTCTCAGGTGAAACAGCAGCAGGACCCTGTCCCCGGGGCTGAGCCTTGGGATGCCTCATCCCCACTCCAGGCACCTTCTCAAAGGCATCTTGAAACCTTGACCAGGTGTCCCAAAACCCTCATGTCCCACCCTTACCACACCAAACAGCAGGACACAAAACCTAAGATACTTCGTTACCCTTCACGAGGTTATTAAAGACAATGAAGTGGGGGCCTCTGGGAAGAGAAGGCTACTTCAGTGTCCCTAAATCAGGGAAGCGTGTAACAGCTGACCAACATGCCCTCTTGGAAGGCTTTGAAAGTTAAAGGCAAAGACACCAGGAAGATTTGTTGTTTTATTTGCCTTTATATTCCTTTATGGCATTTTCTTCCATAAGGGGTCCCCTCTGTGTTTTGCTCATGCCAGGGTGCCAGTTTGCCTCATTCATTCCCTGGATCAGGAGATGACTGGAGCTTCCACCCTGCCTTTGTTTTACTGGGGAACAGTGTTCTGCCTCTACATCCACTGAGTCCATCTCAGAAGAGTGGCCACTACCCTTAGTTTCCTTTCATCCACCCCTCCTGACTTCTTTTCCCTTAAGCACTCAATCCTGCTTGTTTGTTTGTTTTTCTTACAATGTTCTTCCCTCTCATTTTTATTGCCCTGCAAGTTGCTAATTTCTGGATTTTCTGGCCTTTCTCCCAACCTAGGGTCAGGGCTTTCTTCTTTCCCTGGGCAACAGTCACCAGCCTAGGACTAAGCAGGGTCCAGAAGAGACAGACCAGCAGTGGATCTCAGGGAGAGATCACAGCCACTTGTGACCAGTGTCCTCATTTATACAGCCCTGGGTCCAGCTCCAGGCCTGGAGACAGCACAGTTTTCCCTGTGTTTCTTTCATCACCACAAAGAAGGTTTCCAACTGTTTTCTAACCCCATGGATGTCCCCCCAAAATTGAGACATACCATGATTTAGAAGGTTTTTATTCCACAGCCAGCCTCTCATTCCCAGAACCAGCGCACTGCTGGCTGATGGTTAATGGCCATAGCCACGTGGATGAGAACCAGAAGAAAATTAAAGGCCCCCTTGAAAACAGGGGAAACAGATGTTTGGAAGGCTCACACTCCTCATCATTAACTTCAGAATGTAAATGCCTGCTAATTCCTCAGTTTATTGCCCAGCCTCACGCTCAATGTCAGAGAGAACAATCCTGCAGGGATGCCCCATACATCAGCTCTGAAAGTCGTAGCAGTGGTGGAATGTACCTAAACAGGAGAGTGGAAAGGGGGTGGGTGCTGCTGTTGCAGCCAATGGGCTGTGGTTGGGAACAAAAGGGTCTCCTGAGCGACTGTGAGAAAATGAAATATCAGGATCCAACAGCAGAGAGGAGAAGGGGGAGCCCTGTCGTGGACAAACAGGACTACTGGAGTTGAAGATTAGCCCTAGCTGGATTCCTGACCAGTTTTGGTGTTCAGCTTTCTTTCAGTAAAAAGCCATGACATTTTTTTGGTTGGGAAGAATCTTCTGAAAGGGAATTCCCCAAATCCAACATGAGCTTGTTGAGAGCTGGGTCTGTGCTGGAGAGCAAATTATTTTTCTCTGTGTAGAGGGGAGATTTTCACAACCTGATGAACAGAGATTTAACAATATCTGTTCTGTCATTTTCTCGCTCTCTCGCTTCTTTTTTTCAGACATTTATTCGTACTCCTCCCCCCAATTTTTGATTTCAGCTATCCTTCCCTCTTCCCAAGAACTGTCACTGTTCAGTGCCAGCTGACAGTGCTCAGAACCACAGATGTGGTGGTGAGCTGGAGGGGACAGGGTTTTGCAGTCTCTGACCTTGTCACTTAGACCTCCTCACTGAAGCTCACCCTACCTTGGTGTCTAACTCCTTCTGTACAGAAAGGATCTGCAAGAAGAACATACATAAGGAGATATTACTGATGGCAACACAGGAACAAGTTAGTGGTGTTGCATCTAGGAGGTTCCTGCACTTACTGCAGCAGCTCAGCTGGTCTCCACTGAAGCAAGAGGGACTTGGCCTTGCTCATGAAAGAAGGTTTAATGGAAAGCAAGAGCCTAGAAGACACGGGATGTGCAATGGGTCCTCCAACTCAGTGCGTGGTGGAGTGGTTCACTGGCCCTTGAGGCACAGCAGGGAGCACTGCTGATAATATTAAAGCTGGATTTACAATGCAAGGGCTTAACTAGTGAGCCGTATTTCCATGCAAATGGATTTCTGTGAATGCATGTATGGAAAAAACAGCAGTATGGATGAGTGGAGCAGAGACGAAGCAAGCAGGTGCATCCAGTGTGAACAATTTACTTGGTTGAGACATCAGTGGAAACTCCTCTCAAGTTCTCTTTATGTCTAGAATTTCGCTTAATAAGCAGAGAAAACATGCATATTTATTTGAACCTTTGACTGTGCATATGAAGTACAGGTCAAATATATACTTGAAGACAGCATGACCACAGCAGTATACCTTGGGGATCTGGGTAATAAAAAGGCACCTAAAAGTTTTCCACTTAGCAGACCTCTGCATATCATCATGGACACTTGTCTGTACTTGAAATGTGACAGTTTAATAACTATGAAGCAACTGGAAATAATAATTGAGAAGATAGCTGACTACAGCGATATTAATTATCTGTAACAAATACATCAAGCCAATATGCTGTTGTACACGTAGGATTAGCTTCGGCTAGTACATTAAAAGGTCAGCATGAAACGAGGGGTGGGAAAACAACATCTCTGATTTGTGCACATATGCTGTAGACTGTCAGGAATGAGGTATTCCAGCCCTCATCCTGATGTTTAAAAAGCACAGGGGTATGTTATTCTAATCAATCATTTCCTATTCACGAACTTCAACTCATACTCACCAAACACAAATCATGCGCACATGTAAAAAGGCTGGTTTTGATTAGCAGTTAAGATCCGTTCTTGAGAAAACCACAGGCACAGAGGGACTCTGCAGCTGTGCCTACAACCAGGATAATGTCTTGGCTGGGAACAAACCTGGGAACAATACTTGAGGAATACAAAATGCACAATAATCAGGCAAGGGAGATGTCCAAAGTACAGTTAATTTTGGTGAGGCATATTGATCATTTTGCAGTAGTAATGAAGTGAGACAATATTTAGAGGTCTCCAAGGCTATGATAATCAAGAAGGTTTTGCCTTGGTGCTTCGGTGTGATGCATTAGAGACAACATGAACAACATAGAGAAACCAGTCAACAGGCCGTTAAGTGATGATCTGTACTATGACCAGATCCCCTAAGTGCAAGGTCCTCATCAATATTCAAGTATGCATGGCAGAAGACCATAAAATAAACCCATAAGATGTCAAAGGTTAGGCACAGAGGAGTTACGCGAACAAGGACTTCACTTCATCTCGACACACCCAGGCTTTTGGTGAGACAGGGGGTGTGCAAGATATTAAGCCTGAAGCCAGCAAGAATTCAGACAAGATAAAACCCTAACATCAAAAATATGGGTATGCATGAATGCATTCTGTCAGATTGCTACTTTCATGCCATGAATGCTTTGCCTAGTCTTTTTCATGCAAAAGAAATGTAATCACACATTGAGAATAATATTCAGATCATGGGATGCAAACATACGCAGAGTCCACACCTCTGAGTTGGGTGTAAGGATGGAATTGTGTCTTATGAGGGACAGGGCCTGGCATGGAAGTAACTGTAGTGATAGACCAATATCCCTTCTGAGTTACTACCACCAGACATTCAAGGGTGAATAACTCCTTTCCAACCTTCCTTTTTATGGAATCTTTCTCTTCTCCCATAACATGTATGTTGAAAGGGAGTTGAAGTATGAGCACCTTGCTTCATGGCTGAGACCTGATTGCTCACTACTAAAAATGCCATGAAGCACAATGGCAACCTGGTCACTGCCTTTTACTGTGGCATCAAATTGTATCAAGCAGAAGGTTTATTCAACTCATTAATATGAAGAGATTTTTGATCTTGTTTGTCTCTAGGATGAGCAGATGACATTAGAGTTTGCTTCAGATTCTGCCTTCCAGATCAGGGTAACTTGCTTCCTACAGATAAGTGTGACACGTTCAATTTATGCTGCAACAGAACAGTGGTAAAAAACACTGAATTTAAACGCTGAACGATACAGCTTTCTTGCCAGAAGAGGAAAGAGCATGGTAATTTATACATGCACATATACTCATTCAATACCCACACAGCCACTGAATCTTATGAGGTTCTTAATGAAGATGTTTGGATTTGTTATTTTTAATGCCCAAAATATCTTCTTTGTTGGATGGCTAACTTTAATGTCATATTGGTCTCAGAGTTCCCCCTGAGGGAACTTGCAATCTGTTTTAACAACCCAATTCAACAGAGAGGCCCATTTAACACTCTTATTAGCTCAGCACAAAGATTAATTAAGTAATAATCTCTTCCAAACAGCTCCTCATCAGTGGTTAATAACATGTTTGTTAGTTAACTTCCCAAGGCTAGATCTGTGATGGGGAATGTTCTAGTGAGCTGGTTAACTGTTTTAGCAATTGTTAAAGGTTTTATTGCCGATATAAATTGTACTTCACGATTTGTAACAGGAGCAGTGTTCATAAAGAGTTATCCACAAAGAAGCAGATTTAACCACGTAGACGGAAAGCCAGTCATTTAACCAGCGGGGGTCTAAGACTCAATTAGAAGGAAGGCTGTGCTGAAGATAACTGTATTTCTACAATGGTCTTTGTGATGTTCTTTACAACGTGTTTTTAAATGTCCTTAAGACTTCTGTTGGCTTTCTGAATATTTTTTATTTACAACAGCTTCCTATTGCCATCTAACAACCCTTTTGTGATTCCTTTTCCAGCAAGCCTGCATGGAGCTGCCAGCCTGCAAATAGCAGCACATGCCAGCAGTGGAAAGACAGCGTGGGCCTGAGCCAACAACTAAGAAATAATAGGAATTAAGTTATGTGTTGCTCTGCCTACCGCTAATCCAGGTCAAAAGCTGCATAGCATTTTCTTTTTGTAAGACTGGGGAGAAACTGTCCCAGTTTTTAATCAGTAGGGTGTGGTGAATCACAAAGCTACCCAAGTCCTGCAGGAAGGAGAGGAAAAAACCCAACAACACCATTTAGTTTAGGGTTACATGAAGTTCTCCTCCATCCCTTTACTGGACAGTGTCAGCATTCATCAGATGAAAGTAGGTTACAATGTCTCAGGATGAAACAGAATCACAGAATAGTTTGGACTGGAAGGAACTTCCAAAGATCATCCAGTCCAATCCCCCTGCCATGAGCAGGGACAGCTTCAGCTAGATCAGGTTGCCCAGAACCACATCCAGCTTGGCCTTGAACATCTCCAGGGATGGTGCATCCACCACATCTCTGGGCAACCTGTGCCAGTGTTTTACCATCCTCACCATAAAGGACTTCTTCCTCGCATCCAATCTGAATCTCCCTTCTTTTAGTGTAAAACCATTACCCCTCAATCCAGCCCTGCTATAAGGTCTTTCCCCATCTTTCCCATAGGCTCTTTTTAAAAACTGAAAGGCTGCATAAGCTCCTGTGGCCAGACCAGACAAACTGTCCCCTGAAAACTGGAGAAAAAACGTATATGTGCATTTATTTAACAACCAGGGACAAAAGCCAAGGAAACTCCTGCTCTTTACCTAATATTCCTTTTTTGATACACAAATCAATACGGTAATGATTTACTTTACAGCAACACAAAATACTTCAACACCCCCCACCCCCCATCTCACCAATGTGCTACAGAAGAGGATTGAGAAAAGCATCTCACACAGGCCCAGGTATCCCTCCTGAAAC
>JANHGB010051980.1:0-54202 GCA_026283785.1 Coracopsis vasa | reverse complement strand
ACAGGTCCATGTCTTTCCTGTACTGAGGGCTCCAGAGCCAGAAGAAGTACTCATGTAATGTTTACTTTAAAAATGTTTAGGATGTTCAACATCTTGATATCGACTACATGGAACGTCGCCTGGACTTTACCTACGATAAGGTGAATTATGCAGGTCTGCCAGAGTACCTCCAACAGCTGAAGAAGGAAGGAATGCACAATGTCGTGATTCTGGTAAATTAACAATGTTGCTAATTATTTCTCCATTTATAAGAACTATTTGCAGCATAGTGTTCACAGCAGTATCTAGGTGCTAAAGCACACACACAGATTTTCCATTTTTGTCATCTGTTGAGAAGAGCTGAAAAACAATTTCTACGGTTCAGAAGCAAGCACGGAAGGAAAACATCTTTCCAGATATTGGATTTATCACTTCGGTAGTATATCAATTTAATCATGTAATTCTCTTCACAGTTCACATTGGTTTATACAGGTGAAAATTAGAGTTGAATCTCCCCTACACAAACACAATCTTCCCTTTCCATCCAGACGTGCATGGCTGAGTTGAGGCTGGAACTGATATATGCCTGTTGCCAAGAAAAAAGGTCTGGCTCTGAAATTCTCTATCCAGTTGCCTTATTTATTAACTACCCAGTACATTTTATTACAGGCTCCAGCAATTTAATGCAAAATGAGCCTGTTTTATGCTCCTATGGTATTTGAGCAGTATTGAATTGCTTTTCCTAAAATGTTGCTGAAGTGGGACCTTAATTTGAGCATTCCCTTATGAATGAACCTTGTGGTTACTCAGCACCCCTGTGATGACATCTCCATGTAGATGGTGATGCCATTGGTCCGGTGTTCCAGGAAAAGGCTTCTGTGCCCATTCAACGAACAGAACCTGGTTTTCACAGGTTTTAACCCTTTAAAAGTGCTGTTTATCCGACTTGGGTTTTTAAGCTTCAGATCTGATAAGATTCCATGCTTTCACCTGGGCCAGTGATTTACACTAAGCTGTCATCAGAAAGCACTCCATTTTTTATGTATAGTTATGAATGTGGCATTAACTAGATCAAACAAGAAGACAGAACCATGCATCACACACCACACACGTTTTAAAGCCTGATGATGAATAGGCGAGGCCATCTTCATAATTTGTGCACCAAGAAAGAAAGAAAAAAAAAGTGGGTTAGATTATAGCAATAAAAATGGAAATGAAAGGGATGAATACAGCAAATAGATTATGCTATCATTCCAGAGCAGACAGCAGAGAAGTCATAGTTGCCTATTTAGGTTTTGACAGTACATGTATCAGATGAGATTTGCAAAGAGGGGGTACCAGTGCTTGGGGGAAGTGCAGAACAGAATAGTTGCTGCTAAGTGTGAATATAACAGTGCATTGATTATTTGGGCAACTTGCCAGTCCAAAGGCAAATTATCCAAAGCTTATCCAAAAGGATAAGCTGGCAAGAAAACCTTTTGCATAAAGAAAAAAAGCCAAACAACCAAACAACTCAGATTGTGCAGGAAAAATGCCACAGTCAATTTATCTGTCAGTAAATCTTCCACTTACAGTGGTCTTATCCAGACACCTCAAAAGAAAACTCAAAAGCCATCAAATAGGTTCTTCTAATTCAACCAGAGTTAAGACGTATGCTGACATAGCCTTCTTGGGAGGTCTCACAGTCTCCAAGAGGTGTGCAGTTCAAGCCCACACATATGACATCCTAAAAGACTCAAACATGCCCAGGATGGTTCCCAAGCAGAGGAACATGATTGTCTGAGTCTGAACAACTGTGTGATTGAACCTGGCCTGTCCCAAACTGAATTGCTGCCCATGCAAATACCTGTGTGATTTGGCATCTGGATCAGGGGCTTTTCCCAACAGGCAGCCATCCTATTTCAGGAGCTGGGACAGCTTCCTCACGCAGAAACAAACTGCTGGGTACCAGGAGATAACAATGCCTGAGAGCCTTCCCCTTTGTATGTAAATTCATACTAGCTCTTATAGACGCAGCCTTGGCTTACCTCTCAGGAACATCTGCATATACTTGCAGCACACTCAGTCCTTTTGGAAATCATGCTGAATTTTAGCTTCTGCAATGTGCTGCAGCTTGAACTCTCAGCCTGAGAGGAAAAATACAAATTTCAGTTTCATTATTCAATTCTGCCACTCTTTAATTTTACTGAATTACAAACTCTGTCATAAGCAGCAAGAAAGAAGTATCTTTCATCTTCCTTCTGGGACACTGTTTCATATATTTTAATCATACCTACTATTACTCCTGTTTCATATATTTTAATCATACCTACTAGTACTCCTTTCCTTTCTAAGGACATGGTCCCAAGAAGTTTAATAACTCTGATACAATACCTTCCGTGCCTTCTCTGAGTTCTCCCCTATTTTGCAATAACCTTTCTTGCATTAGGAGCCTACTTGCATTAGTTTCTACCTTTGCATACATCATCTTTTCTGTGTATTCTTCTATTTTTGGCTTTACACGTAGCTATACACGAGATTGAAGTTTGCCATGAACTACAGTTTCCCTTCTGGCACTGATACTACTTACTTAATTGCACCTTGGTGTCTGCAGGATGTTTCTCTCACACCACACATTCTCACTTCTCTCTCCAGCTGCAATTGAAGTTGCACAGGGTTTTTCCCCCTTCTGCAACACGTTATCGCAGAGGTACTACTGCCAATGGGCTCAGCCTTGGCCAGTGGTGCACCCCTCTTTGAGCTGGCTGGTATTGCCTCTGTCAGGTATGGGGGAAGCTTCTAGCAGATTCTCACAGAAGCCACCTCTCCAGCTCCTCACTACCAAAACCTTACCATGCAAACCCAATACAGCCAATCTGGACACTTTGATGCTGACTGGCAGGGCTTTAAATGAGGTAAATGAATGGGCCACATGGTGGGAAATGCATCTCCCTGAGTGTTTCTCCTGTTTTAACTGCGATTTGCAAATTTTCTCATCTTCCTTCTCAGTCAACTGCTTCTCAAATCACAAATGTGCAGGGAGGTCACCCAGTCTGAGCTGTTTGTGATGAGACGTGATCATTTAATCCTCTGCTTTACCTTCTGTTACCCAGCTAATTTTTAATTCATGTCATTTCCTTATCCTTCACTTGCTACAGCTTAATTTTTTCTAGTAACCTTGTGTGAGATGATTCAAAAATCCCCTGAAACCTCTCGCTAACACATTTTCTGTGAGCATGCAAGACAGGCACAGTAATGATGTCTGAGATAGAGGCAACTGAAGGTTTCATACTGACACAAAGCACCTTTGCAACTCAAAGTGAAGGTAAACCTTGTGTGCACCTATTCAGGTCCTCAGGGGGCTTCCAGTATCCATCTTAAAGGTACGTATCGGCAGCTTAGGCTCATCCGTTCTTTTGCTGATCTTCAGTTTTTTCTCCCCATTTCTCACTTTCCCAGTTTTTCAGAAGACAGCATTTATACTCCATGCTTCTCCTCACTTTCACAGAGCTTCCCGTGTCTGCAGGTTGAATTCAATTTCTGCAAGCATAGGGAAGCAGACCAGGGGAGACCAGGTAAGAATGTGCAGGTACTACAGCAAGTAGTAAACCCACTCCTCTCCCTGGTGGAAACATGTCTGGAGCCATGTGAGGGCTACACTGACTGTTTCCAGAGCTGTTTCACTGTGTTCTCAGTTAGAATTCCTAGATCCGTTTCCATCACCTTAATGAGCAAGCTCCTGGCTCATAGAATCACAGAATGGTTTGGGCTGGAAGGGACCTTAAGAACATCTAATTCCAACCCCTCTGCCATGGGCTGGGGCACCTTCTACTAGATTAGGTTGCTCAAGGCCCCATCCAACCTAGCCTTGAACACTGCCAGGGATGAAGTGTGAAGTCACACGCCCAGGCTGACAATTACAACCTATGCTACTTAATTCTCTCCCATTTCTACTACATCCTTCCTCAAGTGTCCTTCCACACAGTGCCCTAAGCACTTCTCATGCACATATGTTCAAACAACAAATTTAGTCATGAAGTAGACGAGAAAAAGCATTTTCATCCTCCATAACTCTGTGAGTTTTCTTAAAATCCCCATCCAATACCTGTCACTTCAACCATCCCTCTTTTTAACAACTGCATACTTGCAACCAACGCAACCCTTGCACATGAGAACATACACTTAAAATCTGGCAGCATATTGCTTTGTGCCACAGCAGTTCATTCCAGCAAGTCTTCTGACACTTCAGTCTTTAAAGATTCATTACCACGGGAAAAAGCAAGTCTGTGGTAGATGCATCCCTGGCAACGAAAGCTGATACCAAAAAATTAAACATTCCCAGAAAATAGACTTATCTTCCTTCTTTCATCTATTGATCCCTACTGATAGGGCAGAGGCAATGATATTGGCTGTTCATTATAAAAACATTGCCTTTTTCAAAAAAACTTCAGGGATTTGGGTTTTGAATGCTATTTTAGCACCTGCCTCTCCCACATTTGGACTCCTTTATTGATTTTGATGGGACAAATTTCAAAAGTCTTAGGATGTCAGTTTGGTTTAGGAAATCCCTTGCATCTTTATGCTTGGTCACACTGCGTTACTTCCACGTTCAGGGCTTCATTTAGAGTTTTTTATTAGCAACACTACATCTGTCATTCTTAAGCAGTTTCCTGAAATTGCATCCAAAAACCCTTGGCCACCCACATAGCCCAGAAAACCTTACCTATTATACAATGTGTGTATCAAGAACAAGCATTTAGTACCATCTCCTTGGGCTTCCCCTCAGCATGAAGGTGAAGACCTGCACGGTAGAAACAACTTTTTGTACAAAGATTCTTTCAAAAGCACTAACTTTCAGTGTTAGTGCTGAACAAAGGAGGCTCCTGAACTCTTTAAGCTGGTAGCAACTGCTTGAATTGAACACGCATCCCGTTCCCTGCCATGTACAGGCACAGCAGCTCCAGCCAGCCTGCTCTCTGCTGAAGGGCATTCCTACAGCAGAAACGGGAGAACACAACTGCGTCAAGGCAATTCAAACAGCCTTAATTTAGTACAATTGTCTAAACTCTGTCTTACGAGTACGCTGTGCAGATGGCCTGCTGTCAAAAATCAGTATCTCGTTCCACTAGCTGAAGTAGCAACGGCCTTAAAGTATTGTTTGTGATAATGAACATGACAATATCCCAAGACACAGGTCATAGTCCCATTTGTGTCAAGGATGTAAAGATCTGCTCCGTCTGTGAATCTGTTATGGCTGCAAGAGCTGGGTACAGCGTTTCACCTGGGTCAAGGCCTGCCTCATTTTTCCAGCACACGTGGCAGCTGCTTCTTCTGCAGCCCCACGTTCTGGCCTGCACCTCAGGGAAGCTTAAAAGTAATTTATCATCTAACTAGGCACAGCGTGAGCTTAGCAGCAGAAAGGGCTGACATCTCTACTTTGGTACAGTGACTGCTTTCAAGTTGCTGCCGCAGCTTAAAAAGCAGAAACAGAGTAGGGATAGATGCTTCTCCGCATTTTCAGACTTGGAGCTAGAGCACAAGAGGGCATCTGAGGCACACATTCAGCCCTGTCTGCGTACCCTTGTCTGAATCATTACAGGCTCTTATGTGCTATGCTGAAGCCTTGCAAAATGAGAACTGTACTAAAATTCTTTCATCTACTCTTTTCAACACAAAATCAAGCTAGGAGAGAAATGGAGAGAAAGGAAGAGATGGAAGAGGCTAACAGGGCAGGCAGACCCTATCTGAAAAGTGATGACCAACACAGGAAAAGGGATGGAACGTCCTACAGCAAGTTCTCCGATTCAGACAAGTTTCACATCTTTTTCTGAAACTGCAATAAGAGCAACCAAGAGAGCTGGTTAAAGAGTAAGAGTAAGAGCTCTTACTCTTATTGTAAAATTACCTGATGACAGTTTTGTAACTTACATTCCCTGCAAACTAAACACTGCTTTTTGTTACAGAGACCAAAATGCTCATACACAGGAATTTCACACTTGCTGGGCTCTACCTGTGCAGTAATTCCTGCTAGCTGAGAGGAGAACTGCTTGGAAAAAAATCTGAAGCGCTTCCCCCAGGAACAGGTGTGTTTTTTACCAGTGCTGTAATATACTCCTGCAAACTGAATCAAGACAAAGATGTGTAAGAGGCAATTTCAGCATCTTTTTTGTTTAAATCCAACAAATGATGGTACAGGCCAGCACTGGCTTTGACCTCCAGTGGGATGCTATCACTTCACAAGATACTCACAGTAGCCCAACAAGCCTGCTTTATTTTGCATTTTCTAGAGTGGTGTGAAATACTCTTCTGCAAACTAAGTGCATATATACACCTTGACGGTTTTACAGGAAGAGTGTTTAAAGCAAGCACAGTGTAATTAAATGGCACACAGTGAATCTATGTTGTGTACTGCAGTCTTTGACAGGCTGTTTCTAGCTATCAAACATTTTTATATCTTTTAGAGAAAGAGATTAAAATGAGCTTTAAGATAATTGGAAGCAATGATCTAATACTTTCAGGTTAAAGGCAGTGTTACTGTAGCTATAAAATAGGTAAGTGCATTTAAATGCTGAATAGAACAGGTTTGTTAACTTTTACTCAGGTTAAAGTACTAGTCTCAGACTATTCTTTTTTATAAGCATATATAAAATCACCAATGACATTAAAAATAATACTAGGTAGGCCCTTTAAAATGTTCAACAAGTGAAAAACTTAAGTTTTGCCTGAATCATGTAATTTGGTAAGAATGATACAAATGGCAGAAATTTCTCATGTCATTTATATTTGATACATATACATATAGTGTAGGGGCACTTTCAAAAATACAAATGAAACCCGCACACATTTTGCTTAACAGCACTTCTTTAAATGTAGTATAAGAACATTTTACTGACAGTTATGTAACTAGGTGTTACAGGGAAGAATTAAAGTAAAAAATCTTTGTATTTGAACTGTTTATTCATACTTAGGCCTTTGCTTGAAGGCCAATACAACAGTCAGTAATCACAAGAGATGTGAGACAGGCCTGCTGTTAAACTGCACCGTCAACTTCCCACCTCAGTGTGCTGGCTTCAAGCAGAGAAAAAGGGTAAGAAACTAATATAAACCAACTGTTAAAAAATTTCGCGGTTCATAACCCAATTTTCAACCTGAATAAGAACAATGAAAACAAGCTGCTTTGCAGCAGGCCAGCATCAAGATTAACTGAGCATTTCTTTCCCACCCTCTACAAGCAGAATTCAAAGCAACAGTTTTAAACCCAGAAAAAGTAGAGGGGTGTTTACAGAGACTTAGTCTGAAGTTTTAGAAGACTCAGTTTCACATGGAGGCCTCCACAGAATACATAAATATGTAATATATTTATGTTGCATATTTACATACTAATATATGGATTATACCTTACTGGTATAATCCAACGATTGCACAGAACATATGAACTTCTCAAACTGAAAACAATTCTTACAAAATTGAGCCCAGGCTTGACAAATCTCTAATCAGGACCCTGAAATCTCTAACACCCAGCAAACCATGCTTGCTCACTGCCTTTACTGCTAACATCCAAAACCTCCTGAAACTCATCAAACGTGAAATACCCGCAGGTTGCTGCATGGATTCCATCTGCCAGATACTTAATAGTAAGTAAACCAGATGCACTAGCCTTTCTTTGTAAGCAGCAGGCATTTCCAAAATGCTGTTAATCTCATAAATACATTTAAAGGCATCTAAAACTGATCATAAATCACTTCCTTGAAGTTTTTCTAATTCCCTTCATCAACAAGAAGGGGAGTCTTAAGTGACTAGACAAGATTTTTGTGTCCAGAAATTAGCAGAAATTAAACTAAAGATGGAAAAGAGTTAAGAGTTTTATCAAAATTCAGATCCACGCTACAGGCTGCTGTGGTAAGAAAGGATTTGGAAAGTGGAAGTAGACTCTGAGGAAGCAAGCTATTTAAGAAATTTCGTATGTGCATTGAGGAACCAGGGTGGTGGTGGAAAAATCCATTCATAATGAAGAAAGAGATATGCAAACAGTTTTCTCCAGTTTAATATTAGGCGGTGTTATAAACTGCTAAAACCAGACATCTTCACATTATTACACTTCATGCACCATAAAACAGATTTATGTTACAGCGTAAGATTCAACATTATAAAACTTGCAGAGAACTTCACACAGAAGTTGTTTATTTTTTACCCCTTTTATTCACATCCAAACCCAATGATTCTTATCTGTGTACATACAGAGTATTTTCTTCCATCTTCTACAGCTGCTTTCCAACCAACTGGTTCTAAACATCAATACCAAAACTGGTAGTGGGAAATCAACTAGAAAGTGCCACCATGTTCATTTGCTCAAGACACGCACACTTCTTGCTGGATAGCTGGTTGTGGAATTTTACTATCTTCTGTCTTTTCCTGCCCAGGAACTTGGCACACAGTCTTCCGTTTGAATAACCGTAGACTCAACCGTAACAAGTCACTGTCCATTGCTGCAGAATTCGTGTAAGTTTGTTTTGTTGCTCCCTGTTGAAATCAAAAATGAAAAATAAAAAAGGAAAGAACTGAAAACAATGGCTTGTAGCATGCAAGCTGAGATATTAACCTCAAGTACTCTCTATAATTGGACATTTAATCATACATATTCACTAGAAAAGACTCTGAGAATTAATGGTTTTTCTATTTAGCAAGCAAGATCATAAAATCTACTGTAGTGCAAAAATGGCTAAAGTATTTTTTTCTTTCAATTTTGACTTGAAAGAGCAGAATCCTATAATTCTTATAAAAATACATGGAATCTCAAGCAGAATTATTCAACAATTGTCTCTGAAATTGTATTTTAGTATATTATTTTTAGAATGTATTCCCTAAATATAGAAAACGTATCTTCAGAATTGAAACCCCCAAATAAGAAACAGCACCCACGTCTAGTGCCAACCTTAAATTAAATTCTCATCTTAAGTAAAAAATAAACACCCTACAACCTCTTTAAATAAAAGTCTGTTCTCCATTATTTAAAAGACCAGGCTTACTTCAGAGCAACAAATACAAAAATTATCTCCCTAGAGAAATGCTTTGCATAATGGAATCTGTGTTTCCATGTTCTGATCAAGCACTGGAAATGAAGCACTTGCCTTTTCATTCTTCATTAGCTGCTTACGAATTGCAGAATCCCTTCGGAAGCACAGTGCTTTACAGCAGGGGCCCAGATTACTGAGAAGACCAGCTCTCTCTTCTTTCCGTAGAAGTGCAGCCATGTTCAAAGCCCCCAGTTCATGTTCAAAAAGGTTTTCTGCATCTAGAAAGAATTGATATTTGCAGAGATCAACATATACACGGTATCTCTGAATACCAATATCCAGTAATGTGAAACTTCTTCAAGTTTTACTATTTGTATTTCTGCCTTCTAAACCATATCAAGGTTTAGGAAGAAAGGATATTGAAGTTTATATAAAACCTGAATAAATCCTCAACCATTTAAAGAGAAGGGCAGGTATGCTTGTATGTAGCATCAAGCACTGGAAATAAATGCTGAGATAACAATCACTGAGAGGCCTAAAAATCCAGTGACAGCTCTGGGACAGAAGAGGGGATACCATTTATGGTCAGATATGTGTGACAAAAGGAGTTTACTACTAGCATTAAACAGAAAGTGGTCCAAGTTTTGGTTCCCTGCAAGACATCAGATAATCATACTAGTGTCCACACATGTCTTTTGTATGTCTATGCAGAAGTGAAATACTCCTATGTAGAATAATTCTTTTATAGATGCTGAATGAACCTGGAGAACAAGTCAAGAGATGCCAATGAGCTACCCCCTCCTACTGGCTCATCTAAAGCATTTGTTAACAATACTCAAAGTGGCAGGACTAGTCCTTTAATACATTTATCAGAAGAAGCAGCACGCAGCTAGAAGACTTTAATCACTTTAACAAAAGATGGATCCTGAGGTGAGTCTTGCTCTGCAACTGGTCTGTTTCTATGAAATGCAGACAAAGACAAAAAATGGTGCACATGGCTGGGCTGCAGCTTACTGATTTATAACCCTTTTACAATAAATAGGAAGATTATAATATAATTGAAAAAAAAATAATTAAAAATGGTAGGGTATGCAGCTGAGTCCAATGCAGCCACCACTATATAGTAAAACATTGGGTGTTTATCAGAGAATCTAATACCTTACTAGAGTCACCATCAAAACTGGGCAACATAAAGCAGCTAAAAGCAAAAATTGTTTGGCAGTATGCACATGGAACAGAACAAAGATGCATTTTTAAACCACCTAGAGAATTTGGATGAAGCTGAGTAAGACTAATTTTTAGACAAGGTGAAAAGAAACAAGAAAGTTACAGGAAATCAAGGGCAGGTTAAAGAGAATTGCATGAAGTCATCCAGACAACCTCAATGGAGAATCAACGTCACAAATAAGTGACAAGAAACAAAAAGGCCACTTCAGAGGTAACACTGACAGGTTGCAGAATGCATAGTGCCAGATGCTGAGCATATCTGGAAAGTAAGCATGTCCATACCCTTAGAGGAAACAACTGCATATAATAGAGCATGTCAGCTACAAATCTCAATTCCATCACATACTACAGATTTTTGTTTCCAAAGAAAAAGAATAATAATTAAAAAGCTATAATTTCCCATTTTTTCTTCATTTCAGTCTATTACCAGAAACTTTGTATCCACGATAAGAACAATGAAGGGACCACCAAATTCAAGAATAAAACAGGGAAACAAATTATACCACCAATCCAAAGTGAAAACACTGTATTGCCACTGTAACGCACAATAAACATCTAGCTCAAATTCATTCACTTTTCAGGGCACCAAATTTGTGCCTTTGTTTAGAATATACATGCTGTGGCTGTGTAATCACTATAGAAGGGAACCTTGAACCAGCAGATTTCACAGGAAATGCCTGCACTTGAAAGCCTACTGGCAGTTCCCCACGTAGCAACTTTGATGTGTGAGAGACTGCACACACCAAAGGGAAACCACCAGAGGCACTTCAATCCCCCTTCCTCTCCAAAGCAAAGTCCAGCTGAATCTGAGTACATTTAAGACAGCTCAGAGGCAGTGCTGGAGAGCCTCCTATTATCACTATCCTTAAGAATAATAGCAGAGATTTATTTATTTTTTTAAACTAGAAGAAAACTAATACTGCATAAAAACAACTGCAAATATTTCAGTGGGACATTTACAGTACTTACTAATACCAAGTACGTACCTCAAATTATGCTATCTATGATGCATTGAAAATGTTTGTAGCAACAGCCCAGGATTACTAGTTACACAATTTAAATGGCTCAAGCGAGCAGTGACATTCATAGAGATTAACAGGGCTGGGAGAAGCAACAGTTCGGTTTTTTTTTCCTCTCTACTTATCTGATACTGTGAGGTGAATGAGACAACTGCATAAAGAATAATGCGGCAAAGAATTAAAAAGTATTGTTCCAAATTAAGAACTAGAATTTATACAGTTAAAAAAAAGTAATCAGAAATATGTGCTATTCCCTAAGAACAGGGGCTGTAAAAATCATTTATGAAGTCATAATTTTATCATATTTTAGATCCTGGAATAATTTGCAGAGAGATCTTACAGAAAGCAAAGTTTTTACAATCCTATAGAAACAATTCTACCATGCAAGCTGTTGCAGAAAGCCTAGCTGGTTCCTGGGATGGCAAAAGAGAAAAATCAGTATTCTCTCTCCTGCTTACACTACAGAATTGCAGTAAACAGCACTGGTAAGTTCATGCCCATTCCATCTATAATGCAGGTCTCACGCCATACACTTTGCCCACATGCCAGACCCGTGCATTACTGAATTTCCCACTTCTAGAAAAAACATAATATACAAATTTCACTTAGCTCCCTCATTCTGACCCAAAAACTCCTATCTATGTATTCTGGAGAGGATCCTCAGAAGGAAAATTAGAGGACATGCAGAGGACCTTCAGAGAAAATAGGAAATCTTGCTCTTTCTTCCAAGGCAACTGCTAATTCACTGTAGAAGATATTTAGCTCTCAAAAAAACTGCTGACACTTCATGCTTGGAAAGCGTGAATGGTCTCACAAAAATAATATTCCACTAAGATGAAAAACTGTTTAGGCTGTTATTCAAAATCTCGTCACCATTGCTGTAATTAGAACACCAATTTGATTGATACACAGCGGTATTATGTTCCTGTAATTTTCACACAATACTCATTATATGCTTTCTATGGTCTTGAAACCTAAAATAATGAATTAATGCACACTTCAGAAAGATTTTCACTAAGTACAAAAGGCAGTTTAATCCCTATAGAAACAATTACCTTTAGGCTTTTCTAATGCTCTCTGGCAAGTTTCTTTAATTTTGGTGAAGAGTTCCGGTCCTGCCAGACGTTTGGAAATGCCAACTCTCAACATAACAGCACCTGGTGTGAATTTTAAGAGTGCAGCTCCAGGCTCACGTGGTTCTTTCGGCTGCTTTGGCATAAGGCTGGACCAATCTACATCTATAACATCCACAGGATCTGCAAAAACATTGACAGAGTTATCACATCATCATCCCTTACCAAAGCTGATTAATTTCACATGTGTTGTATAGGCCCCTCTCCTAAAAGCAAAGCATATCAGATAAGCATTGTTCTGCAGTTCTCAAAGCCAGATCCTTGGACACTTCAGGTACAAGTAGGTAAAAAAAGGAGTATAGAAATATAAAGCTTCTTGGATTAAAAAAAAAATCCCACCCCTAATATTCTGCTTTATTTTTATTGCAAATCCTTTGTGGAAGGCTGCTCAGACCCTGCTTTGCCAGCAGATCTGGACACATCACTTACTTGTTCACAGAAGTCACAGTAAAACTAAACATGCTATAACAGATCCAAATTAAATGCTTCAAAAGCTAATGTTTCAACTCTGGATGATGGATATTTTTTTCCAAAGGAAAGTTATACTATTTATTTAATAGCCATATGACTGCTTTCCTAGTACGTTTATCATAAAAAATACAAACACCAATGATACAGCCCAGATGACCCAACTGAACTCAAGAGAAGTAGAAAACTACATGCTTCCCAGTGCATTTGGGAAGCATTCAAGCACAGATAAAATCTGTTCATAAAAATATCAGGTCCTAATAATGGTCAAAACAAATGGGATAAATGAAAACACCGTTATAAAACCGAAAAGCTTACTCTTCTAACTGTATAAAACAAGCTAAACAGCACTTCACAATACAGCTCCAGTACTTAACCTCTCTGCTTTGCAGGCTTACCTGCCCATTACAGAACAACAAAATGCTGAAGAGCATACAAACTGCATTCCTAATTTAGAAGTACTGTCAATATCACAACTGCATTATATGCAAATGTATCTAATATTTATATTTAAAAAATAAAAAGGGGTTTTGCTATACTTTTACCAGGCATCTTCTCATCTTCCTGTTGATCTTCCCGCTTTTCAGCATCACCTGCCAGAATTTCATCTAGTTCATCATCACTGATGGGCTCATATTCTCCAGCACCAGACCCCAGTGACTGTACATCATCAATCTTTGCTTCATCTTCTCCTCCTGCAGACAGATACATACTGTTGCTTTAAAGCAATCATTCTTGTTTTCTAAACATGTTTTAAGCAGCCTGAAAATAAAGAGGTTCAGCAAACTAAACTATCAGCTTTTGAGAACAAGTATATTCAACATAGAAAGAGGTATTAACTTATGGAAACAAGTTATTTATCCCATACATAATGCAGCAGTTTGCACTTTATATATCACAGTCATTTTTTTTTTTTTTTTGTGCAACACTAGTCAAACTGCACAGAGGAGGACATTCAGAAGAAGCATATGTTGATTATCTGATATCTAATCTGTAGTTAAGAATACACATCTAAGTTAGCACCACAAAGTCTTTCAGATACCTTTGCATACAAATCCAAACTCAGGATTCAGTTCAAAGGCTCTACAAAAGAAAGTAACAAACCCCCAAAATAAGAAGGTGCAAGATATCCTGAATGAAGCAATTATTTAGTTTTAGATTCTTTGTGGAAGTCGCAAGAAGTGTTTTTAGGAAGCCATGCCAAACTTCTTCATTGTTGTTACACTCCTGCCATTCACATACTATATGCATATGTAAGTACCTGTTCTGTACATGTAAAACCATTCCTTAAAGCCTGTAAACACAAGACATTCAAAGTTATGCAGATTATGAAAGGAACACCTGAAGCTATTCTCTCATCTTGAAGACAGAAAAGTCTGATTCAAGCATTCAGAACCCCTACTGCCCTAAACTCAGGCTTTCTTAGGGTTCTCCACCACAGTACTTGCTACGATTTGGCTATACGAACTAGACAGACTTTACAGGGCTCCTCCTCTGTGGATGACTATTCCAGCATCTTTCAGCTCCCTTAGTCAGAAGGGAAACTGCCTCTGGTTTAACTTGCCCCTTATTTTTTTTGTTGTTGCTTGCCTTTGTAAAAGCCACAAAAGAAGAATTGAAAATCACCTCAACTCACCTAAAAATCAGCATGAATAAAGCAAGTAAAAGACATGCTAGCAGAGCATAAATTAACCACTCAGACCACCTGGCAGCACTTTGGAGGAAGCACAGAGCATCTTGGGCATTATTTAAGCCCACTGCTACAGCAAACACTTTAAGGTTTAAGACATTAAAATAATTTAGTAATTACATCCTCACACATTTTGTCAGACAATAAACCACAGCAATTTGTCCAAGTAAATGCCAGACACCTCCTTAACATCATCAGCTTTGTAAATTATGTTTCATTTTCTAAAAGGTTTTTCCACTTTAAAAGGAAATTAAGGTGATCTGTACTGGATTTCATTTTGTGTCTTATGATTTTAAATATTCACGTCTATGATGCATCTTCTGCCCCCACACTGATCTACCAGATACACTAGCTCACCATAAACACGTGCCTGGACAGCACAGATGAACCATTAAAGAATTACCCTATGAAGCAATTAAAAATAATAATCCATAGCTCTTAATACATAATTAAAAAAAAAAGATTATTTTTCTCAATTTTGAATTTCTAATCAAAGTTTGATAAATCCCAGATTGTAATTCTGCTACTCTATCTTTACTGCTCTTTTCCAGAAATGTACTTCAATATTAATTCTGCATTAAAACCATGACATACTGGTCAGCTAAAAGGAGCAATATAAGCAGGAGTAATAAAGTAATGAAAGACAATAAAGTACATTAAATGGTAGAAAGTCATAAGCATGCTACACACTATGCCTTGATTAAGTGGAATGCCACCTAGTATTTTATAAAGACATTTTTCTAAAAAAAGTAACTCCTAAATACACCGTAACTTCCTACACATGATAATTTTCAGAGAATTTACAAGACAACCTCCAAAAAATACACCAAAGGATACACATTAAAACACAAGAAGTCTGCTGAAAGGCTGGACCTAAGAACACAAATTCCATGGCCTGTTAGTTACAAGTGCCCTCTTGAAACCACATGATATACCCAGGAACAGCCTTTCACCAACTCTTCTGAAGTTACCGCATTGTACTCTCAGATTTATTGTATCATTCCTTCCTCTAGCTTAAAAACCGCTGAAATTTCTCCACTGCAGTAAGACAGAGCAGACTTTCTCATGCTCAAACGCTGTTTTTGATAAGTGCTTCCACTCCACAGATAATCTCCTTAAACAGGATCTTCTAAACTGTACCAGTCACCCCTAATGACCACTTTGCAAGTAATCAGGTAGGTAAGTAATAAATATTCCTCATCATTCTCTTCAGACAACATTTGATTTAACTGCCCAAATTAATAATGAACACTACAGATAATTCTTATTAAGAATGCAAATATGATGAGACAATGTCCTGTTATCTTGTGTCAAATTACAAAGGCTTAATTAATTTGTTTCTCTTTCTAAGACTATGGACTTCAGGTCTTACCATCCCAAACATCCAAAAATTCCAAATTTGACAACACCTTTTTTCCTCTCAACAGACTTTGGAGAAGAAAACTCCTGCAATCACCAAAAATCCTCAACTTACTGAATATAACAGTAATGGACACCAGTTACTCAGGATTTAGACTCTTTCTTCTTTTATATTGTTAATACAGATTGTAGATGTCAAGCTGTCAAATCCATGTGGAAAACTCTTAAGAGTTTGTCACTGTTTGACCCTTAATTTAATTATTAATACCAAGTATGCTTTCCCCAGTATCATTAGGGACAGCAAACTGAAGCAGCATTTAATACCATTACCTCAGGAAAGCCATTTTTGGACTGTTGTACAAAGCCATACATACGTTTCACCTACTAATCAGAGAGTCATTTCTATGATAATTGGACTCTGCAGAAAAAACCCTAAAGAACAGTTCCAAGTCAACACTAATTATTTTTCACTCATTACCTGTCACTTTCACACTAAGAAATATATCTTATAATGATATAACAAGGCAATCAAATGTTGGTGCTACCCTTCAAAAACTGCCTATTCAGACACATTACACCTCGGTGAAATTATGCCTCAGATCATTTATGTTTCTTTGCCTCAAGACTTCTTTAGAAATTAACAAATATACACAACTAACACTAAAGAAGATGCTCATCAGGTTTCTCTCTTATTCTGTCTGCTTCCACAGCAAAGAAGGGAGAGCCAACAAACCTTTGAACAAACCTTTATCTACTATAGGTCAATTCAGCACCATGTTAAAAAGGCAAGAATAAAATATTTGTGATTCCAGGCAATTTCACAGAATATCTCACCTTCTAAACTCTCCACCTTTTCCGCTTCATTTCCATCTTCAAAACCTGGTAAAGGTCCTAAATCTTTGTCTGCTCTTTCCTTCTCTGAAGCCGCTGAATCCCGACAAACACCATCAAATTCCTTTTCGTGATCTCTGTCCAGTTTCATTTCACTGTGTTTTGTTGATTCTTTTTGAGAGGAGATGTCAAGAGTTCTGTCTCTCTCTCTTTCAGGAGCATCAGGCAGCTGTCTGTCTCTCTCTCTGTCCAGCTCCCGTCGTTTCTCTCTCTCCCTTTCCCTCTCTCGTTCTCGGAGCCTCTCTCGTTCCCTGCTCCTTGGCCAGTCTTTGTCAACATCTCGGTCCCAGTCTCTCTGTCTTCCCTCTCTCCTCTCTCTCTCTCGTTCTCGATCATGTTCATGTCGATCTCGGTCCTGAAGCCTTTCCCTGCTATCAAAGGACCCAGATCTGGAATGGACTTGACGATCTGATTCAGGAGAACTTCTTCTTGAACTGTGGCTTCTTGAATCTTGACGATCTGAATAAAATATTTTGAATACATATGGTGACTACAGCACATAAACGTAATACCATTTTACTAGACCGAAGCATTTTAAAGATTCAGGTATGAAAATGTACTTCTCAAAAGCATCATCTTAAAATAAATAATGTTCTCAGGTTGCATATAGCTTTGAACTTACTTAGAAATAAAGGAAATTTATCCCACTCGTGCAAAAGACTTTTAGTGGCTACGTTCCACTATAACAGAAGCCAAACCAAAGGTACGTAATTTTAACTCAGAAATATATGCAAGGAAAAATGCTAAAGTTTCAAAATGTATCTTCTAAAAGCTAGAAATAATTTGGTAGCAAATGATAAATTCAGAAAAATCATTTCAGGCATGTAACCATGAGGAGAATAGAGAGCCAAAGTGCTTTAGGAGGAAGGTATCTACCTCATTTTGCATAGATTTCAGAATTTTCATATCAAAATCTTAATGATGAATTTAAGAACATTATTCAGATGATAGAACTATCTCAATGTTCTGTTAGCACAAGCATTTTCTCCTTCTACAAGGTTGGGGGTTTTTTGTCCTATAAATTACTTTATTCCCCAGACAGCATGAACTGGATCTGACTGTTCTTGTGTAAACAAAGTGATAATCCTGCCTGCTGAGGATCAGCTTTTCAAATATGGTAACACTTGCAGGAATCTTAATTCATTCTAGCTTTACAATGAATTGCAGAAAGCATCCCCCCTCTCCCTTCACACTAATTAGAAATGAAAAGAGCATACAGCCAAGAATGAATTGGGATTTTCACCTTTGGACTTCTATACAAAACGGTAGGTCAGTCTCACTGAAATATATCTTGTTACCTGAAGATGTGCTGCGACTGGGTTCCCCTCGTTTCAACTGATCAATTCTTGACTTCCGTTCCCCAGTGATTTCTAAGCTTTTCTTTTCCCTGTCCCTGTCCCTATCCCTGTCTCTAGAGCTACTGTGCAGGATCCTCTTTCGTCCAGTCTGGTCATCTCCACTGCGATGAGCTGACTCATTGGAAGGAGATCTAAGTCTGCTTGAGGCATGGCTCCGATTGCTACCAAGGCTGCTGCTGCGCTTCTGATCCACAGGTTTACGGTGTGGTCCATCCTCTATAGTAACATGAGGGGCTTCCACTTTTTCTCCTCTCGTCCTGTGACTTTTTCTATGGGAATCCTCAGTGCTTCTTTCTGGAACAACAATGTCACCACGTTCAGGAACATCTTCATCTGACCAGTCACTGAATGTTGTATCTTCTCTTTTTTGGGGGACTTCTGCCACAGCTTTCTCAGGTGGTGCTTCAACCAATTCTTCTTTTGTTACAGGGGGGGTTCTTGGGCCTTTCTTCTTTTTATGATGTGGAACAATCTCTTCATCAGAAACTTCAGAATCACCCTTTGATCTCTTCCGCTTTTTCTCTACATTTTTCTTTTTTTGACCTTTCTTGGGTGAAAAGACCTGGCTTTCCTCAGTCGTTGACTCATTAGTGTACCGTTCCACCCCACTGTCATCATCTTTCTTCTTCTTTGTGGCCTTTTTCTGTACCTTAGACTTCTTCTTGCTGTCATCATGCATTCTATCAGAAGCATCTCTTTCTTCAGAGGGACGGTGTCCAAGATTTTCCTGAACCCTGGACCGGGAGCCTTCTGAAACATCTGGCTGCTCTCTTTGCTTATCTGTTGAAGAAACCCTCTCTTTAAACTCTGGTTCTTCATAACGCCGGGAACTTTCCTTTCTGTCTGATTTTCGCTCTTCTTCTTTCCACCGACTCTGACGCTCTTCTGAAATATGAGAGGGGCTCAGTGACCGGGAATCCTGGGGCCGCACAACCTGGCTCAGAAGTCTGTGCTTTTCATCTACAAAATGGGAAAAAGGATGCACTGTATTATTTAGGAAGGAGAACATGTGAACATTTGGTATCTTGTGCATGACAAAAGTGTAAATTAAAACATACAATCCATTATTTCAGTTACATTTCTAAAGTTATTCAACTGCTGCAGTAGCAACAGACTTCTTTCCATTTTGGTAAACATGCATCTTAAACAACAGATGTGGAAGTCACTATCACCTGGCAGACATAACACATAGTGACAAAATTAAGATAAGAAACAAACGTACAGATTAAGAAAAATAGTCATAAAAACATGGGGAGGAGGACACTTACAAAAGCTTTCCCCGTGTTTTGTCTATTTAAGATTGCAAGTTATCTTCCATAAGCAGAGAGTAAGCTGGATCCAGTTGCAGAGGCAGCCTGCTCCTACTTACTTTTATCATCTCCACTGTTGTAATTATCACTATCAGGAGAGTGCTCACGGCGACGTTTGGGTGACTGACGAGGACTTGGACTGCTTTCATTTCTGTGACGCTTCCTGCAGAAAAAACATGTACAGTCAAAATACTTCAGGATTCTTTAAAGAAAACATTCATTCACCGAGCAATCAATACAATCCCTGAAGTCTAAGCAACTCATACAGAAGACAACACAGCTAAAGATGCCAGGAGTTCTGTAGCTTTTTAAGTTGTTATTCCAAAACTGCAAGCATGATCAGTTTTCTGACCATACTTTAAGATACCTTAAACTAAAACACAAACACTTAAGACAACTATCTTTTTAGCAAAAAGTTATCAAAGATTATTAAGATAATTTTTAACTTGTGGCAATGACCCTTGCAGTGCACTGCCCCCAGCTGGCAGCTAAACCCCCATGTACGGGGGCACCCATGCTGATTTATAGGAATCCACAATTCCCTCACGCAAGTCACTCATAATTCCCAAGCAAAGCAATCATTCAGGCAACACTGTTTTGACTAGTATTGACAAAGCAGTGAGAATTGTATTAAAAGAAAAAAAAAAAGAAAAATGTGCATCAGTGCTATGCACTTAAAGGAGGCACCACACATTCCCTCAGGATATTGTTCACGCCTTCACTGGTAGCCTTCTGGTACTGAAAATTTAGTAGTGCAAAGGGTAATGCATGTTCTACAGAAATTTAACAAATAAAGTCATGAACCCTGACCTTGTTAGCTGCTCTCTGACTTTCCAGGCCTCAAAAGGTACCACAGACTGCTATTATGTTTCCAAGAATGCCTGCATTTATTAAAGGCAAGGCCATGCAAATATGCTTAGAAAGGAAAATGACATTGTCTGACTCAACTGCTAGCTCCCGAGTAGTTCGACAATTCTGCACTAATAAAGCATTGGATTAATTTCATCACCATAGTACTGACTTTGGGGTCACCAGTGTGTGCCACACAGATGCAGGGTAGAAATGGTGCCAGACTAGGCCTCTGCATAAGCAGGCTATCTTGTCCCTTATGATACTCCTTTGCTTACTAACATACTGCAATCAGCAGTAAAAGACTGCCTTTTTTTAATTCTTAGACAGAAGGAACATTCAGATCTACTCACTTTGATTTTCTCTCCTCATGGACATCTCTTGAGCTTCTTTCTTCTCGGATATCTTCTCTCTTATCCCTGCGGTCTTCCCTTCCTTTTTCTTTGTCATCCCAGTCTCTCTGGCGTTCTCTTTCTTTATCCCTGTCTCGACCTCTGTCCCTTTCTCGTTCCCGCTCACGATCTCTTTCTCGCTCCCGCTCCCTTTCTCGTTCCTCCCGCTCTCGCTCTCGTTCCTTCTCCCTCTCCCTCTCTCGTTCCCTTTCCCTGTCATGGTCCCTGTCCCGGTCCCGCTCTCGGTCCCTGTCTTTGTCCCGCTCTCTTTCCCTGTCCCGTTCCCGAGCACGATCTCGCTCCAACTCTCTTTCCTTCTCCCTTTCTCTTTCCCGATCTCTTTCCCTTTCCCTCTCTCGGTCCCGCTCCCTTTCTCGCTCCCTCTCCCGGGCCCTTTCCTCTCTCCTGTCATCAGACCGATCTCCCCTTCGCTCTTCTCTTCTATCATCCCGCTCAAGGTCATCACTTCGTCCTTGATGCCGTACTGGTGAGCTTGCTCTCTGATCTGTGAAGAGAAGCAGGTTTGATTACCAAGTGCTAAAGGGACATAAACTGGTTCCACTACACTAACAAAAACCCAACAGCTTTTGTTTTGGCAATTTAGATACTGGCTTGCCTTAAATGAAAAGTAACTCCCTGTAGAAACATGGAAATTCTCTTTGGGGAGGGAAGAAGACAAAAAGCAGTATTAATTTTGAAAGGTTTTTTTCAATATTTAAAAGGCTTTTCAATATTTAATAGGCTTTCCTTATTTTAACCAAAAACTACTACAAAATTTTTATTTTCTACTAGATTTTTCTGAATGGCTTCAAAAGGTAAGTATACACCTCACAGCCTAGCTATTACTATTACACTGCTCAATGAGTCAAAATCTGGTATAAGATCTTAAAAAGCTCTGAATGACATAGGAAAGCAATGCTAAGACTTCTATATGAAAATTTTACTTCCTAAGCCTGTTAAGAGTCACAGGCTTTACAAGAATTCACACTGTTTATAATACACAGTAAGTTACTGCAAACTAAGAAATTCTGGCCTGTCTCATCACAGAAAAGATCTCTCCCCAGAAATACACAATCAAACCCACAGGAAAGGGAGAGGTGAGGATGAGACAGGGGAAGCAGAACTGCTAGAAATTTTCATATGTATGCACTACAGAGTCTTAAAGTTTTAGAAGCTTGATCAGTAGATTAGAGTCAGGGAGAAAACTAAACTTACATAGAAAATAACTGATCAAGAAGGAGAGAAACCTGATTTATTTACTTTCCACAGACTTCGCTGCATTTTGTTAATTTCAGTTTTTACCTGTTTCTATAAATTTTGAGCACTTCGTAACAATTCCTACTCTGCTGTAAGTAGTATTTGAACTACAACATATCGATAAGACTATATTTCCACAATATATATTAAAAGCACTATAAAAAAGAGCAAAAAATGGCATGAATATAAGTTGGTATTTTTCGGTCCATTACGGCCAAGAGTGCACTTTGCTGTAAATTGAGACAACATCCACCAGGGGCAAGCAGGCAGAATTTGAAGAGGACCAAATCAATAATATGTGCATTTTCATCAGTTTAATCAATTTTCATTTCTGAGCGAATTAACAATGACTTACTGCTCTCCTGTTACCAGATAAAATTAAAAGCAAACTTGAGTGACATTTCTGCCATGGATGTAACACTTATTTTTGTAAAAGGTAAATCATCAATCCATGCAATTGGTTCCGTGAAGAGGTTTCACATTCTTTCAATGGTGCCTATAATATTATAATATGATTTACTGTGCATACTAAGTGTTAGATTTTATCCAGAAGTTCTGTAACTCCTATATATTATGTCAGTTTTGGTGACAAAACATCCACATGAAAGTCTTACATGAAGTGTAAGAATACTGAATCCAGTGAATACTGGAAGTGCATTAGACAATTAAATGTGGATATTCAGCACTTCTTACATGACTTCATTTTTTGAAGTGCTGCTCCAGTGGTTGTTTGGAACATCCAACTTACTTGCCTTAGTTGAATAAAGGCAGCTCAAATGTGCAAGCTTGCATTTTAAAATTTTACTAAAATGATTCTTTACATATTACAGAATCAAACAGCAACCAAAATCTATCTCAATGCTTCTCTGAATGACAAACATTAAGACTGTGGTCTAATTATGGAAACTGTGTATTGAATTATAACTCTGAGGAGGATTTACTACCACAAATGATTTCATTTTTCAAGGAAAAAACAACAAATTTTATCTGCATTCCAGCTCTTTACATTTTTCTCCTAAAAGGGAAATAGAACCCATTCAAAGCAACTTCCCTTCTGTAAATTTATTTTATTGTGATTACATGTATTTTCTTTGAAGGTGTTTTTTTCTGTTGACTGGGATTTTCTTTTAATTCTGAATAATTTATGAACACCTAATGATATGAAGAGCATAAATTACATTATAATATATCTAGGATTTTCTGGGGTGGGAAGGTGGAAGAGATGAAAGCTACTCTGCAAAAGCCAACCCCCAGGACACATTCAGACTGCAGGATTTTTCAGCTAACAAGAAAAAGGAAGCCAGGAGATTAGGTCTGTTGAAATCCTGCCTTGAAGACGACAGAGAGTCTAAAGCAGAACCTTCCACAAGAACAAGCAACAACAGATACATTTCAATGGGCCAAAAAGCACCCCTTGATGTTACAAAACACCCCTTTGTAAAAATTAAGTTAAGCAACAGCTAAAACATATCTATCACTTCCAAATCAAAACTCAAGATAGAAAAAACCACTGTAATTTTACACTTATTCTTCACAGCTCCTCTTTTCAATTCCATGCTACCTTCATTTCCCTGTCTCCTCCTGTTCTCTTAATTGGTGAGTTAAAGCTGGTACTAAGTTCCTTAAAGACACAGTACTCTTTCAGGTGCAGAAGTAATTAAATGCAATTATGACTCTAAGCTTATATGTCTATGCATATGAAATGGAGGTGGAGGCAAAGAAGAGGAAAAGATGTTTCACACTGACATTGTACAATGAAATCTTTTGAAGAAGTTTAGTTTGTTTAAAGACTATCTGGATGAATAAAAACAGAAGGAGCCAACATCCAGCTATAAGGAGAGAGAAAGGCCATAGCATTCATACATACACTGTCAGTGAATGATCTCACTACATAAGTTAACTTAATGTCAAGGACAAGACTGGTATCAGTGTGTGGTATCAAATGAGTTATTTAAGAATTAATGGTGTGGTAGCAGAACACGGAAGAAAAAGGAGGGAGCCAGAAGCACATACATTCATACATATACATTTGATTACAAATATAAGTGTAGAAATACACATGGAAATACCTCTTTCTCTATTGTCACGCCTGTCCCGTTCACCATGTCTTCTTTCAAAAGAGGAATCCCTTGCTTGTTCTCGACTGTCATAGCGATCCCGGTCAGGGTAGCTACTCCTTGAGTCCCAGCTGTCATGGTAGGTTCCACTACTGCTGTGACCATCAGCCTGGGATCCTCTAGTTCCACGACTTCCTAATAGATGTAGCAATATAATATAAAAGATCAGCTTCCACATGTAAGGAAAACCACTGATATTTATACCAATTAAAGTAGTAACTTTTAATAAACTTGAATTAATTGTTCATGGAAATAGAAATTGCAGTGCCAAACTCTATTTAACCAACAACTCCAATTTTACATGTTTTAATTGTAAAGTTGTTATTTTCAAACTGCAAAAATCAAGATTTATTTAAATCACCATGCCCTGGTCATAGCCCGGCTAGAAACAGAACAGTCCAAAAGCCAGGTCACATTTGTTCTGAGTAGCATGTAAGCTTATACGCTGTGCAGCAGGAATAAGCAGAGAAAGTAGAGGTAATTTCTCCTGTAAAAATTATATGGCATTTCCCTCCCACAATAAGCCTGAGAAAGCCAAAATATGTTTTCTATAGATGGCTAAAAGTGCAGCTGTTCCACAAAGTGCATCAGACTTTCAAAAATATTGCCACAGGTTAAAATCATTTTATTTTTTTTTATTTTATTCAATCAAGAAGGGATAGGATGGCAGGGCAGGGAGAGCTGTGAAAGATGGTTTTCAAGTACCTATGACATGCAGTTGATTTTCAGAGAACACCAAAAACCTGCTGCCCAGTACTCTGAAACATACTGCCCCCTATGAATCTTCAGCTACACACAGAATCATAGAATGGTTTGGGTTGGAACTGACCTGGAAGATCATCTAGTTCCACCCTCCTGCCATTGGAAGGTACACTTTCCACTTGACCAGGTTGCTCAAAGCTCCATCCAACCTGGCCTTGAACACTGCCAGGGATGGGGCAGCCACAGCTTTTCCGGGAAGCCTGTTCCAGTGCCTCACCACCCTTGCAATGAAGAATTTCTTGCTTATAGCTAATCTAAATCCACCCTCTTTCAGTTTAAAGCCATTCCCCCTTGTCATATCCCTACATGTCCTTGTAAAAAGTCTCTCTCCAGCTTTCTTGTAGCTGCCCCTTACTTGTATTTGTAGCCCATGGAAAAACCTAGGGCTGCAAAAACATTAGAGTGGTGTAAAGGTTAGGGTTTGTTTTAAAATTGGATGGCAGAATACTAATGTCACGCTACTTTAAAGAATGGAGAACACGTAAGTCCTATAAATTTAAGCAACTGTTCTAATTTAATGACAATAGAATTGAACATAGCTTTAAAAGCATGAGCTTTGGCAGCACCTCCTTATCAAATATCAAATAATGTAGTATGAATGTCAATATTCAATCTCCAACTATAGGGATACTTATCAGTTTTTTAAACAATGCAATACCCTTGTCAGATAATTCTGGACCTCTGCCTCGACTTCTGCCAGTTCTATCACTTCTGCTCTCATTTCTGGAGTCACTTCTGGAGTCATTCCTTGTTTCGGCCCGAGAGCTCTCCTCTCTGCCATGCGATCTTCCATAGCTGCGCAAGTCCTCCTGATACTGGTCATCCTTTTTATGAGCATCACGACTCTCTCTGTCTCTGTAGTCATGGGAATCCCGTGTGGAGCGTGAGTCTCTCTGATCACGACTATCTTTAGTATCTCTGCTATAATCCCTTGTATCTCTGGAGTCTCGAGTATCTCTGGACTCCCTTGTCTCCCTCCGATCTCTGTTGTCTCTTGTCTCCCTTCGATCTCTTCCATCACGGGACTCTCTGTCATCTCGGTGATCCCTGGAGGTACTCTGCTCCTGGTCATAATCACGATCATCTCTTGATTCTCTTTCTTTTTCCCTTTTTCCTCTAGTTTCTGTAAAATATTTAAAAAAAAAAAAGTTATATACCTAATCAAAGCAAGCAAAAGTTTAGCACACAAAACCCACAAAAATAATACTGTCAAAATATACTTCTGACATACAGAAACTCAAAATTAATATGTAAGCAGGAGAAGATCATGTTGGGTATTTACCTATACATTCAGTAAGCTCTAAAGATCTTTTTGTGAATTTGAATATGTACTTTACAAATATTTACCTATTCAAAAGACAGTAAGTATAATAAAAATAAATTTCAAACGTATTACAGCAAACACACTTCAATACTTTTAAGGTAGGATCATATTTTTCCGCCAATCATAGATTCATTTTTAATCCATACTCATATATTTTCAGGAAATTTGAGCTATATTTAGACCACTTGCTTTTAAGACCTCAGTGCCCTGCCAAAGCCTTTTTCTTTTTTGATTACATATTTATAATGTTGCTGCTACAGGAAGGTAAGATTACAACCAGTCCAACAAAAAGCTGACATATGTACTCTTTGAAAGCTGTCTCTTGAGTGAAACAGCATGTTTGCTCATCAAAAATTACTCAACCAGCTTTACAGATTTCCAGAGGGAATGACTGTTTCTTTGCACACACCTCACTTAATGTCAATTAAAAGGACAACAGAGCAATCAGTGAGGACTGGATTAGCATTCGGAAACCTCAAAGAAAAGAGTAGTATTCACTCACAAGTATTCTGCTGTCATTCAGCTGATCCACTAGTACATGCCTGATACCAAGAGAAGCTCACTTACCTACTGACACCACCATGTTATTACACAAGAAACACCTAGACAAATGCCTACAGGATCTTTACAATCAGCTCAACCTATATAAGCAGTCCTTTGAGGAACACAGTCCCTGAAGACAGCACCACCAGCACAGGAACTATATATAATGCAGCCCATATTTTCTTCATCCCCTAGCCACTGGGACAGATACCACAGCTTGAAAATCAAGTTTCAAAATGCAATTTGCAAAAAAATAAAAATTATTCTGAAGTGTTATTTTTCATTCATACCATCCCGCCTTTCGTGGCGCCTATCATGAGACTGTGAAGTCCGATCACGATCATGTCTTCCCTTTTCTCTTCCAGGAGATCGGTGTCTTGAAGGACTTCGCTTCCTCTGAGGAGAAGATGAAGAGTGTGGGGGATATGGAGAAGATGATCGCCTTGCAGGTGGGGAAGATGTCCTTTGATAGGATGGAGAAGGAGTTCTTTTGCGGTGTGGGGAAGGAGAATGTCTTTGAACAGAGGAGCCTGACTGCGATGAAGAGGAGTGATGTCTGGAGGATATGGGAGAATGATGCTGACCTGACGGGGAAGCAGATCTGCAAATAAAGAGTTAGAATAGGCACACATGTAATAGCCTGATTTGAAAGGTTCTTACTATGCCCTACAAAAAAGAGTGCTTAAAACAATTTGTGCATTCTCCACTCTTCGTCTGCTGAAAGTGCTGTTTCTATAAAACACCAGCTAGTTTTCCCTCAAGGGTACCAAGAATACCCTTTCAAAGTATGCTTTCTTTAAATGGCAATAGTTTATTTATCCAAGAACAAGCTGTTCAATCAAAACTATATTACACAGCTACCTCCTGGGGGAACGGAGAGAGGAGTCAGAAAAGAAAGTTATTTTCTCCTCCACCCCCAAACCAAGAACAACTGTTTTCTTCAACATAAAATGCTTTCTGAAATTCATGGTAAAATTAGGCAGTTAACATTTTACACAGTGTTACCTAAGGGGATTTTTTTTCTTTTGTTTCCAACAGCATTCAATTCTTTATAAAAGAAACAGTGTCACCTTCTTGTGCATTTTTAACTTTTTTCTTTTCTTATAAGCATAGATCTTTAAACAATTTAGGCCTTGATCCAGAAAAACCATATGCATATCTACTTAAAGGTTTTAGCAAACATGAATATTTACACAAACAAGGAAAACTCATAGCTAAAAGGATAAGAAAATGCAGATAAAGCGTCTCTCACCTTCAAAATCCCATCACTCAACTAAAAATCATTTAGCCAACAGTAAACAGATTTCCTCGTAATACGTTATCCCATACACAGTCTAACGTGGACACACATTTCAAGCCCTTGAGCTCAGTAGTGAGGGTATTTTTCCCATATCAGCACCAAAGTGATTTGCAAGTATGGTAGACATCCAGATCATACAGATGAAGCTCTCAGTTTTGGGTGATTCACAGATGAGGGACTACTTTATCAAAGGCAGTAGTACCTCTGCAATATTCTGCAATATCCCAGCCTTTAAAATGACAATTTGTACGTGACACTGTCACATACAGATGAAACAGATGGCCTGGAATTTGTAGCAAAATTTCCAAAGCACTCGAAGTAAAATTCTGCCAAGGTCAGAAACGGCTGACAGAATACAATATAATTCCATGCCTTACCATCTTTAAACTAAGACTACATTTAGTTTTCCCCATGAAACCATTATCATGAAACATGTGGTCACCAAAACTGGCTTGCATGGAAAGTTATCAGTGGTTCGGAGACAAATAAAACATTTAAAATATCCTTCCATGTTTCTAGAAGGTGGCCTATTTATCTTCCCTGCTTAATGTTCCTTTCCACGCACTTGATACGTCTGCACAGAATCCCCAAGCAGGGGCTAATGAGCAACATACAGAGTAGATTAGAGAAAAAAAAAATGGAGAAAAGGGTGCTGCAAAGGTATTTTTCAGTCTCCTTACTACTGCTGGCTGCAGGGGGAACAGGCTGCTTTACTCCCTCTTCCCTATACACAATCTAATTTAGAGAAAATGTCCATCAGTGACATCTAGATTAAAACAATACAACATTGTTCAGCTGAACTGAGTCACCATAGCAGCAAAAGACTCTTAGGATTTCTGAATGGATGGGTTTATTTTGCTTGTTTTATCAGCATGCAGATATATATGACATCTGGTGTCTTCCTCCCACCCTTCAACAGAAGTGCTGAAAATAAGGATGCTTCTCTCTCCATTACACAAACATAGGACCGCAGTAGTATTTAGCACTGCCATTCTAAACCTGAGCTTACAGACTCCTACAGACCTCCTTCCTTTTTAATGGGTGGTAAAAGATTTTTTTCCAAGGCCTCTAGAACTGGCAGGATGATCATTTCTCTAAAGCTTCCTGCAAGAAGGGTCTCTGAAATTGTCCTTGTACTGTACTGTTTAGCCAATTGTGTTTGCTTTTCAGGAAAGATATGTAGAGCCACAATCTGTATCACCTTACCCATTTCGGAGCAGAGAAACTCCGCTCCTTCCTCATCTCCAAGACGAAGACTTTTCACATTTTCTACTTTTTAAGAAGGGGGTAGGTGAGAAGCAAAAAGTTCACAGGCTATGTTTCATATCAGACTTTTGAAGTTCCACCTGAAGCCAAAACATATGCGGGGGAGTGACAAATGGAAGCCTGCACCACGACTTGTGTTCTTGACAACACAGGTATTCTCAGTGTAGTAACTTGGCAAAAAAAAAACCAACCAAAATTCTCAGAGCTCAGGTGTTTGAGGCACACACATATTAACAACAGACACACAAACCAACAGAAGGAGTTTCTAAACTACAACTATTCATGGAAACAAAACCCATGCAATTGACCTCCCACCTGCGAGATGGTGAGAAGTTATGCTTGTGAGTGGTTGACTTGGCTGGAGCTCGGGAGGTTTGTCTTCGCCTTGAAGCAGGTGGTGAATACTCCCTGGAAGGGGAAGAATTACTGCCAGAGTGATCTGCAGGACTAGGAGAACGCTTCTGTCTATGGGAGCTTTCAGAGGCATCCCTGGGAAACATAAACAGCAGCTTGTTTAACAGGTATAGTGTGGCGCTACTACAACTCCAAGACAGAACTTGTGCTTACAAGATCAAGAACAATCTTATAGAAACATATATTCCACCCATAATTTCACATATGAGATTACCTTAATCTAGCAAAACAATAATGCAAGACATGCACTGAATTTCTTGCTAATTACTAAACTGTAAAATACAAAACTAGAATATGGTAAATCCAAAATTATATTCTCGTAATTATACCTAGTATTTCATGTGTCCATGAAACAGAATTCCTATCCATGTAGAATTATCTTGCTACTCTATTAAAAAAATTTCTGTAATATCATAACTTTATTTAGGAAGCCGCAAGCTCACAGACATTTTCAAACACTAATCACAGTTGCAAATGAATCAAAGGGATCTGTCAGAACTCTCAACTATTTCACTTACTGTACATGATGAAGACTTGATGAATCTTTCTTAATTTTTATTATTTAGACAAAAAAAAAAAGACAAAAAAGCAGCACAGAAATAAAAAGCTGCAGTCACTACATCAATACCCGATTATAGTACAATAATAAGCCAAGTACTCTCTTGATCCTTTCAGCACTACCTAGAATGTTCTTTTCTATTGCTTATGAACTCTTTCCAGTAATGGGAGTGTACAAGCATGAGGGAAATAATACAGTCTAAACTAAGTGTGATATAATTTATTTAATCAATTAAAAATACACATCTACTGGTCTTCCACTTCTTTGTTATGCCAGTTACAAAGTAAATATGAACATGTACCCTATTTTCATCACGGGAATACAGGACTTAAAAATGCAGATTTTGTATTTTTCAACTTAAACGGACACATATGCTTCAGAAAATAACAGTCATATTAGTCCATCATTTGATATGTATATATACACACACACACATATGTATATATGTGCAAAAGCAAAGTAATTCTAAAATCACAGTAGTCTTTGACTACTTCAGAAACACTTTTAACCTACTGAATATTAGGTAGAGTTTAAACCTTCCAGTGCCAAATTAGAAAGATAATAGTCCTTTAAGATTTCAGAAGAGCAGGCAAGAGGACAAGTAAATGACTTTGATAAAGATTTTGGCAAATTAATTGCCCCACTGGTGAAAGTCCAATTCCTGAGAAGTAATGGATCTTTCAAAAGGGTATTTTACAAACTTACTAAGTTATATAATTAAAACCTACCAATCTGTTAATTAGTCCATCAATACATCTATATAGCACACTTAAAATATTTAATGAGTACCAAAAAGGTTGTTGGCAAAGCAAGTATAAATCCCTTAATATTCAGTGTTCTATGAAAGATAACTTTAAAAGCAAGGTTATATTAATGTTAAAAGCTAATAATGCAATATAACTTACCTCTGCTTCTCTTTTTTCTCCTTGTGCCTTTCAAAGTCACGGCCTCTTTCTTTCACCTCCCTTGTCTTTTCTTCTGAACGCTCTTTTGCTTTATGTTTTTCTTTGTGTTTCTTCCCCAGGGGAGTTTCCTCTTGTACTGGAGGAGGAGGACTAGGGGTACGAGGGCCTTTCTTTTTACTCTGGTTACTTTTAGAACTCCTATAGATAGATTAACGGGGGAAAGAAAAATGAAGGACTGCCAACTATTTCAAACAATGATTTCTCAGATGCTGGCAGGAAAGTTATAATGTGAAGGGCCTTGATGCTTTTAGGATGGGATTCACCACTCCATTAGCAAAGCAGTGTTCAATAACTCTACTTGACTGAAGGGTGAATGTAGATGGTAAAAATTCACATTGAGCTCTTCCATTTATAACCTTTATTTCTGAAGCAAGTGAACAAAAATAGGAATTGTTCCTGTTCAGACAGAACTAGTTTTCAAAGTTAAAATGCCCTTGCATGAACTGCACACATCAGAGAACGAGAATTCAATAAAGTATCTTGTCTGTTTAGACTCCCACGTCTGCAATGCAAAACCCCAATCACACACACAAAATGACCTAACAGATCATGCCCTGAATTTAATGTTAACTACCTGACACAGGATAAAGAATATTTTTGACTATGCATCCCATGATACAAAATGGTATATATTTTTTCATAGAAACTACCACTGACATAAACCCTATGAACTAGGTATCGCTGCATACTGAATGTCAGCAGCATACTACCACATGCTGTACATTCTCATAGCAGAAACAACATTGTTTTGTCTCTGTTTTAAAGTGTATTTTTGCTTAGCAAATACAGATGTATCTGCTTACTCTGCTACAGTAATTTCTTTCATATCCAAGTGCTGCAGACATTCAAAAGGTCCTGCAGCCAGGAATCACTTAGAAACAGGTTTTGTAGACTGACTTTTGGTGGCAAGGTACCCAGTTCAAACTTCCTGTGATTTTCACATACCTTGCCCTTGCATTTTCCCTCCCCTTCACATCCCCCACTTCCTTTCGCCTCCTGAGTTCTGAAAAATTTCCTGCCTTGAAAGTCAAACATTATTTCTTGAACAGCAATATGCAATACCAACACAATGTCCAGGCAGGCAAATTGTAAGTTTCACTTCAGTCTAGGAAAGTCACTTCGCAGGCTGCAGCATCTCAAAATAAAACTGCTTTCCCACTTTTTTAATGGTTTATATTTCCTCAACACCTCTCAGAGATTCTGGATGTTCAGAGAGAAAAGGTTTGCTTGTAAACCATGAAATTAATCAACTGGCAGCTATATTAATGTAACAGTTTTCTGCATAAGATGATTCACAGTGCACAATTAAGAGAACTTCCCCCGAAGTTACAGAATCAAAAGTCCTGAAAGCAAGGATAATGAAATCCCATATTATTTATGAAAAACCCAGTAATAAAAATCAGCATGGTTCTCTCCTCTCACTTTTCTCACAAGACGCATTTACATACTGACCTCTGCTGATCCAGGAGTGGGGAAGATACGGTAGATGTTTTCTTCTCTTTCTTACTAGCTGAAGATGATGATTTGGGACTGGATCTTCGTTTTGGAGATTTGCTAGACTTTCTTGGTGATGGCGATGGTGATAATTTAGATCTAACCACCTCTGGAGAAATCTTGAGGAAAAGAATATATTAACTGGTACTGATGCTCAAGAGCTTGACTTGTATGTGTCAAATACATAAATGCAGTAACAGCCTACATCTGAGATCTTAACCACGTACACATCTACCTCAAATAAACTAACTGCATCATTTTCAGAGAACATCATAAAAGGAAGATGACAGTAAAAGGATGGGGGCAGATAAGATGATGCATTCTGTAATACATCAGAAAAACTACAACTCAAAGCTTAAAATCAATACGTGCCCAGTAAGCATTCAAGTTTGTCCTACTCATTAATAGCAGACTTCATAAAGCAGAACACTTGGTTACGGTGCTGGATGACTGACCAGATTCTCACAACTAACATCCAAGTCCCGTTATTTACTACTACGTAATACAATACTGCATTTGTAGCCAGGAAGCTTAAGTCTTCCAAGAAACAATTAGAAGGACATGAAGTGGCTCCTGAATTTTTATTTTTTAATTTCACATTGACATAATACAAACCTCTTTTTTAATGACTATATCCTCTCGTTTCTCCATATTTTCCTGCTCCAATTTCATGAGTTCTCTCTGAATCTTTTGGCGCTTCATTTCCAAAGACAGCTCATGATCATAATCATAATTAACATCTCCATTATCAGAGTCTTTATTATAAAAAAAAAAAAGTAAATAGATTAGTAAACAATTACATATGAAATAATAATATTTAGCATACTGGATGCAACACATGAATATTTCAGTGACTTTTAAGTACTGCATGAATGGATCAATGAAGCTAAGCCAAATCTCTTTAATTATGTGTGTAAACTTGAAATAACTCCAGTTAGTTCCACAGAAACTGCAGTTAAGTTTTTAAACTCCATTAACAAAAACACCTTAACTTCTTTCAGAGACTTGCATCACTTGAGCTTAGTTAGCAAGGAAAACTCAGTAAGCCATTTATTTATATTTAAATAACAAAAAGGAGTACATCTTCATGAAGTCCAAAAATATGTAGAGCACTACTTAACTGGGAAATCTCATATGAAACAGATCTAAGTACTGATGCATGATACTAGAGGGCTTTGTGTAAGAGTATCTCGCAAATCAATTGATACACTTAATTATATCTACAAATTGAATTTAAAGTAAGAAGTCTGTATAACCTCTCTCACTGGATTAATGCACACTACAAGAGTTTACTTCTGTTTTAAACATTATTACTGTTTGATTTTCGTATCAGAAAAGGTGCTATTTCTCTCACTTTTTCATTAAGTCATGGCTAGTTAATATCATATGTTTCAAGCTTTGCAACTGAAATCTTACTGAAAATTAAAGCAATTTACTCACTCTGTTTGCATTTCTTATTATAACGCTATTTAAGTTTAATGCTCAAAAAGCACTTTAGGAAAATAACTGTCAGAGAAAAGATGATTTCATTAAGAAGTTATTAGCTTTCACTCCCATTCCTACACACAGGAACTATATAAAAAGTTCTGCAATAACTGAACTCAGTCTACAAATGCCCTTTATGTGCCAAGAATGCATGGGAACAGCTTATAGAGAGGGGCAGCTCCTAACAGCATAGGTTCTTTCCCAGTCCATCTACCTGCTTATACAGCACTCAGTAGAACTTAACAGATAGTAATTCTACTTCAGCCATATAGCTACAATCAACATTATTTTGATAAAACATAGTTTTCAAGATGAAAGTCTCAATGTGTAGAACTTCAGACATTCATACTATGTATTTATATAAAACTTGAGGGTTCTATGTTCCAAACTTTTTTGACTTAAGATTCTACTTCCATGTATACATGTCATAGGCTGCTGTTTCTTAAATCATGCTGAAAAGAAAATTTAGAAAGGAGTGAAAATATATCACAGCTTCTATTCATGTACTGTGACATGCAAAACAATATCTGCAACACTTACCTCATATGCTAAAGTCACCTACTTAATGAAATTTACAGAGGAGCTCCATCCCAAAAACAACTTGTAGTATACTTTATTGCAAATACCTTCACTATATCTGAATTCACTTAGAATGGATCAGGATTCTCATCTTCTATTGCATTATTCTAACTACTTCTGAAACACTGACACAAAACTACACAAACACTACAGTTCATTAGAACCTGTCATAATTTCACTGTCAGGTGAGCTTGGTCTCTAACAAAAGTGAAACTCGGGAGAAAACAGACAGTCTTTTCCTCAAGCAGACAAGTATTATAAAGAAGGACAACAAAATCAGCTTTTAACCACTAAACAAAACAGAAAAGCCCACACAAACAAAAATGAGCACAGAAGGTAATGCAAGACTCCTGCCACTCCTGGAGTGTTTTCAGATTGCTACTTTCAGCTGTTGAGCTCTTGTTATACTCATCCAATGAAGCCCTTGTTAATGAGACAGTCTACACCATTACAAATTATGCAACAAAACCCTGCTGACTTTTTAATTCAAAGGAGTTATTCTCTCTCCTCAAACTGCTCAATTCTGAAATTACTTTGGATGTAACTTGGATTCAACTAGTGATCTAAACATGAAAGGTTCCGCTATAGAGTAGCCTATAGCCAAGTTTCTTCTTGTCTGAGGAGTCTTCAAAAGCGAAAAAACGCATGCGTTTTTAAAATGAGTTGGTTTTAACACTGTAGCAGTTGAACTACAAAGCAAAGACTGCTTCTTTGCTCACCTCCAAAACTAAAAATTAATGGCTACTGCATAAAAATATTCTGTTTAGAGACCAAATCTTCAAACATCCTACTTTACATACAGCCCAGTAATCTTGTAATTCATTGAGCTGTAGAGGGACCATTCGTTTCATTACACTTACCTTCTCTATTTGTTTCCCAATCCCCATTTTCCTCTTCACTTTCTGGTGTTCTCTCCTTTGTAATTTTGATATCCTCTTTTTCCCTGTGTCTTCCTCGTGAAGACTCTTTCTATAAGGGGAAAAATGCTGCATTAGAGTAAACATCTTTATTTTAAAAGAAGACTGAAGAAGGTACATTTTACATGGCATTTTGGCTGTTTCTTTTTTATAACTCAAAAAGTATTTCTCCCTTTAGCCTGCTAAACAAATACCTTCTTAAATAAGCAGAGATTCCACAGGCAACATGATCAAATGCAATTTCAAATAACCAGTATGCAAACAGCAGATGGGGAAAAGAGAAGAAAGGTTTCATAAAGTAAGACGGTTTAGGGGCAGGGCAAGAAACAAGCATGTATCACAGAACAAAGTTTAAAACAGGAACTGAAAGAACAGATCAGGTTCTTGAACTGATAGCTTAACAAACATCGGAAGAGTATAATTTTACCAGCTTGAGTGAGAGTTCTCAGCTGTAAATAAGAATACTTATATGCAAGGCAGATGAGCCTCAGAAGCTGAACCATTTAACTCTCCACAGGAGAAAGAATTGGGGGAAATAATAAAATAAGTAATAAAAATCCCAGAGACCCTTGGCTAGCAGAAGGAAGGGGGAAAAAAAAAGTCTAAAGCAACACACTGGAATCAAGTTTTGTTTATAACTTTATATTTGAACTTTCACTAGCCCTGAGACACAAGTCTAACTATTGTAGCAGCACCATTTTGCATGTGGCAGATGGTCCTGTGGACTCCTAAGGAAGCCAAATACTGTTCTTACAGGAAAGAAGAGAAATTTCAAAAGGTAACTGAACCCGTGCTGTTCTTTCCCCCCAACTAAATTCCAGTAGTAATTGATATATAGTTACATCATTGCCGCCGCTGAAGTGACATTCCCTAAATAATCTACCTGGGATTAAAAAAAAAAAAAAAAAAAAGGAAAAAAATGAAAAGAACTTCAAGCTTAGAAGTATCTCAGGTTAATTTACTAAGTAGGAAACCAGAAAGAGCAAATAATGAAAGTGTGTTCCATATCCCTTTTGTTCTCACCTCCCATAGTGCCTTCTTTTGCCTTTTGGGGATTCTTCAGTGTTGATACGTAGAAACCTTTGCTTTTATATCAAGAGAAGGAGATACCTGAGAATTTCACTAGCTATTTCTTACTGGGACTTAGATTTTTACTTAATTTAAATCCTTAACACCACCTTAGAAATACAGTAAGGAAATAACACATGCTTGTGGATAGTCACTCCCAAGTAAGTAAAATTCAACTATTCCTTTTTACTCACTATATGTTAAAATCTTATCTCTAGCTTAACGATATGATGACAGAACAAGTACTGTATTTATTTTACCTAGTGAACTAAACCAGATGCTTCAGCACAATTATTCTCAAGCCTCTCATCTTGATGCATTCAGTGTACCATATTCAAAGCTTCAGAAGCGACCAGTCGCTATGTAACACAAAGGAGTTTTACAGTAAAGAACTAATTTGTGTCATGTTTTATTTAAAGCAGCTTGTAGAATAAGGAACAAAAAAGGTGGGGGGAGAGGAAAGAGAGGTTTCTCCATTTCATGACGGGATCTCTAAAATGATGCACAAGACGCTAACCTATCAAGTCGTGTTGGTTACTGACATCACCTAAGCCATCACCACAAGATGTACTAAAGACATTTCAGTCTAAGAGCAAGAACTGTACTATACAAAGCAAGTTACTTTAAAAGAAAATTCCTCTAATGACACTTGAAAACCCTAACTTCATCAACGAGCCTGCCCTGCAACCACTCTTTATTTTCTTAGAATATCTTAATTTTTCTAGACTGCCCTCCTTCAAGACTGCATCTGTTCTATTAAACTGTGTACTTCCACTCTGTACTCCAACTCCTACAATATAAACAAACAATAAACAATTTCTGAAATACAAACACCAGTTTCTATTAGTCCAACACTACTTTTTACTAGCAAACTGAAATACACATTTTAGGACATGCTCTACATACCGATTTAAAGAAAACCAAACTTCTCAAAGCCAATTCCAAAATCACTTGTCAGCAGAGACCATGCAAGTAAGTCAGAATGCTTCAAGATGAATTTAATAACCCATGCTGAAAATACTACACAACCTGTGTAGTATTGCCTACATCTTGCCTACATCTCCAAACTTACAACCAAACACAAGCATCTAGAAACAACCTGTATTTTCTCCTTTCAGTGGAGTGGTTCAGTAGTGGCACAATTATACTTCTACAGAAGAACTGAGAGCAAAAACATCCATGAAAGCAATTTTATTGAATTACTGAATATAGGGGAAGGGAATAGACAATTTTTATGCAAGCATGCTATTTTACAAGTCTGGACAACTTGATCCAAGCCCATTTATACACTAAATGACTTCAGTTTATTTGCCAGGAGAAAGATTCTGGTAACACTGCAACTTGAAAAACAAATCTCAGTTTAGAAATTGAGTATTTATTCCTGGGGTCACAAATCAAGAATTTAAATTATGATGGTTTAGAAGACATATTTGCATTTTCTCATTGCAAAATCTTCAAGGTATTCCTTTCATTGTACTTGTTCCACTTACAACACATTTAATCCCCTCACACTATGGGAAATATTTCCTTCATATAGACCTGCTTGTACTTCACAGAGTTTTTTTTGTCTTTCCCTTAGTAAGCCAAAAGTAAGCTCTCCCTTAGTAAGCTTGACTAAAGTAAGTCAAGCTCCGAAGGCCAGCAGAATGTCTTTGACTTGTACTTGAAGATGCTGTATCAAATTTAACCACACTTCTGAACTATTTTTCTGCAGACTCTGAAAAAATCCCATTTACTAGACAAGAAATAATAAACTTTCACACTAATATATTTACTAAAAAAAAAAATGAAATAAAGAAATTGTGGATTGTCCTATCAGTAAACAAGTTAGTAGATCTTATCTTGCTGTTCTCAGGTATGTGCTCACAGTTAAACTATTTACATGTGTAAGACGATTACAGTTTAATTATCAGTTAATTTGACATTCAGAAGAAATGCTACTTAGGAAAAACAAAACAACAAAACAAAAACCCCATGACATTATGGCTGAAATCTGTGAGATTTTATTTAACTTAACACCTACTTAAGTTGAAGTTCCACACCCCGTAAGATACGATCAGCACCCTACAGCACAAGACTTGATGTCTACTTGAGTGAATTTCCCACCACAGCCAGAGCAGTCTGGCCAAGCACAAAAGGACTCATCCAGTTGGCAAAACATACTTCTAGCCAAGCAGTATTATTTTACCAACACCAGCAGAGAGAATATTTATAAGACTCTTACAACCTACAATTCTTACAAGGCAGAAACTTCAGTTTCAGCCTTATCAGCACGTGTACATGAAGCAGAAATATAAACTAATTCAAAAGAACAGATTCCTTTAAATTAAAATAAGCTATCATGTATTACAGATAGAATCTTTTAGGCAAGCACAGTACTGTTTTGCTCTAGGTATAATACCTTTATAGTGTAAACTACTACCACACTACACAAATGTACAAGAAAATGAATCTGAAGTTTCCCTGAAATTAACAGGTACTGTTTCCATTTCAGAGATGGAAGACAATGCTGACTTCCATTTCTAGTAGAGATATTCAAACGCCATACTGATAAAGAGCACAGATACGAAACAGGTAATATACAATCCTTACAAAAACCCTTTCCTAAATGTACATTAAGTTCTTCCCACTATTTCTCCCGAATCACACACACCTCCCAGGTAACACTTTAGCTAATACTTCATATACTCCAATGCAGCTGCCTTCATAATACAAAGAAAATTTCAACATAAAAATTTCCAACTAAATATAGTAGCAGCATGAACCTAATCTATTTGTATAGTAATTGATACACTACAGACAGTGCTGAAATAATTCTGAGCACAAATCTGAGAAATACAGAAACAACTGAGTTCACTGTAGTTGTCCATGTAACGCAGCATATTGTCTCTGAAAATAACAGTACAAGATATGAAGATATAAGGAATATATTCTATAAGTTGTCCTTACAGGAAGTTTCTTCCTAAATATACACGGATTGTGCTAGTTATCTTATGTCTCCAAAGAACAAGAAATGACTTCTAAGATGATTTTATACTAGTTATATTCTCTTAACTTTTTGTGGAACCTATTCAGGTTTTTGAATGTATCTTCTGGCAATCAGGTAGAATTGTCATATATAACATAAACAGCACTTCCCCTCATCATTCAAAATTTGCCACTCTCTACTGGGATAAAGTATGAACATGACGCATCTAATTTACATTCTCTCAACCATACATTACATACATTCGCCATATGTCCTTTTTTCTCTCCAGTCTCTCACTTCCTTGCCCACTTCAAAAATACCTTCGTATTTTCTTGCATACAGGTGATCATAACCAAACAGCATTTCAAATAAAACTGGATCATGAATTTCTACAACATAATATTGATCATTTTCTATTCCATTTTTACATATGAGTGTTTGCTTCTGCAACTGTGACTGCACTTTGAACAGATAGTTTTATTGAGCTGTCCACAATAACTTCTTTTTCTACTGGATGGCTTCAGTTACTTTTCAAATATTCATTCATGATTCTTTGTTTTAAATACATTCTTAATTGTGCATTACCTTGCACTTGCCAACACCAAGTTTCACCTGCCATTGTACTGACAAAAACTATCTTTCCCCAACCTCTATGGCATTCCTCAGACTTTAGTAATCTCAACTGTTTTCATATCTTCTGTAAAGTTTGACATTAGGGATGTCCGACATTTTTTTCACATTCTTAAAAAGTTATAGCTCTTTAGATGAAGCACCATAACATCCTCTGTAACTTTATCATTTGAAATTAATCTAAAATTTTCCCCTTAGCTAGCTTCTAAACTTGACAATATTATACCTGCTATTCTTTGACTATCTAATATGCCTCAAAAGCCTTGTTTCAAAAGAAGCTATTTAAGGTTTCACCTGTATCAAACAGTTCTTTCTTAACCTCTACGCTCTGTTAAAGTTTCATGCTAGTAGACTGGCGAAGCCCAAATTCTGCCTGCAGGAACAGTGCTGCTCTTTCAAAAAAAAAAAAAAATACAATTATGAAACTTTTTATGGAACAAGCTACTTTTCATTATTTCAAAACAAAGTTAAGATTTCTTATCCAGCTCCTCTGTTATCCCAAAAGCTTTAGTAAGAGATGGAAACGTCAGATATTAGATCTCCACCATAGTAGTAGCTCTAATGATGGAGCGAGATTTTTGTTAGCAGTTCAGTCAGTTCAGTCTTCTGTTCTTTTAGATATCCTGGTTCTTTGCAATGAAACTCTTGATGACTGTCCCTCTTCATCTATTGTTCCAGAATATTTTCTTTGGATATCCCACATTTGAAAGTTGCCTCCATGTAAATAATATAAAAGGTCAGTGGTTTCCTCAGCCTTCTGTTTTATGAGATTGAAGCAGAGTAATTTTTTTCCTCTGCAGTGTGCTTATCCTGTAAATAATTCTTGGGTACCTTAACAGACCCGCTAATTCTATGATACTTTTTGATTCCTGCTTCAAGTTCATCTTTATTTGGGTTTTAGTTGTTTAAAAGTATTTTATTATTACATTAATAGAACACTATAAAAGCATGAATTCTTACCAAAAGTAAGAATTACATTAAAATCAGTTTTACAGTTGTCAGTTGGACAGAAGAAGTTACGATAAATTTTTAATAACGGTTGGACAAAAACACTTCTCCCACCAACCATGTACTCAATAACTGAACAGTTTATTCAAACTATTAGAAAAATGAAAGAAACACATTCAAGTCAAAGAGTAAAAAGATCAAAAGTTTACATAAATTAACAGCAACTTAAAACATGATTGAAAGGTAAGCCATTCTCTTAATTTAATGATAGCAGCTGCTGTTGATTTCTTTACACCTGACATAAAAATTCATTTTATACAGCAAGTAGGAACAGACCGAGAGGAAATAAAACCAGAATGCTGTTAATATCTGCAGAAGCAAACCTGACTTTTCACAGATAAAAATTCTTAGTCATTATTCATATGAAAATGGTCTTAAAAAACATGATGCAGGAATACACTGGTGTTATTGTTACACAGGTTCAGGGTCACACTACCAACTCTGCCCCTATCCATTTGTAACATCAGGAACAGATAATATGATTTAAAAATAAGTAAGTTCTGATATTTGAGGGGTATAGGGCTACAGAAAGATGATAAGAAAATTAGAATGGTAATGGATGAATTTTTTGCAAAATCCAAAAACTGAGCAGTTGGGATGGCTGATCAGTCTGTGAGGAGGAAGTTGAAATGAACCAGCACAACAGTAACTGCGTGGTCTCATCAAAAGCAAATTTGGAACAATTGGAGTCAGAATGCATGTAAACAATGGATATGAGTTAACTGCTGGGAGCAAAAACAGTGGATGACTGGAACAACAGTTAATACACTTTCTTGGTAATAACCAGAGTCTGCAATGTAATGAAATAATAAATATCAGTATCCGTAATATATTTTAGTGTGTGGGGTTTGTAAAATCTTTGGGCACCACAAGACCAGAAAGTGCTGTAAAATTGCAATATAATACAATTGTTAAGACACTTCATAATAAAATATGCCACATGCTATGTACAAAATTATCAGTTCGTTAAAACAATTCAAATATTACAAGTCACCACGATCAGGCTTCTAGGACACATTGCCCAATTGCTACTGAGGGATTCTGGAGCTCTGCAAACTCCATTCTTACCCTAACAGGAGAGGACGATTCCTCTGTACTTCGCTTCTGTGGCTCTGCTTCAACATCTTGACGTTTGTTCTTCATTCTTTCCCGAAGATCTCCAGTGGGTCTTTCTGGTGACCTGTTTAATAGAGAAACATAATATAACCAGTTGTGTGGAACTATTTCCAAACAAATACAAGCTATTATTTTTTTTATTTAGCATATACATAAAGAAGCTAAACCTCCCACCCAGAAGTGAAATAGATGAATAAAAAAAAAATACTTTGTTCTAATGGTCTTAAGCATTCTAAAAAAAACAACTCTTTCAGAACATCAAGGAAGACTTGACTCTAAGAAGAAAAATTACTTGTATATGTATATGACATTACTTGGTCACTACTCTAGAACAGCTTCAGGTGATCGTATCCAGCATAAATCTTTTTCTGACCATCATTGTGTTTCACAATCACTCTTACCAAGTCTTTCAAGATATCTTTAGCCTTCTCCATATTCTAAGCTGCATCATTTTAATATATATCTTTTATATATATATGTGTATATATATAAAAACCACAATTAATGCAGAATCAGATTACTTTAGACTAATAATGATAGTCACACAGAAGCACAACTGAATACAGATGATCTCCATGCAAATGGAGATAACATGACCTAAGTGCCATCCTCCCATGACCTTAGCAAGACTGCCACAGAAAAAATGCTGTTGCAAGACCATGCACCAGAAATTCACTCCTGGAGGTCTCCTCTATTTTCCATTTTGCAGTAATGTAATTACTTTGTTACTTCATTACAAAATATTGGATGAACTCTAGCAGTCATGTAACGTTAACATACATTTTCTGTAAAAAGATATCATGGGAAGGGAAGGGGAACATCCTACCCTACCACATCTATGTAATTTTGTCACCTTAGTATGGATTCACAAGTTCATTTATCCCTTATGAGTTTAAAGATAACAACCTTTGCATTCAAACAAGTTCCTAAGCAAACGGGATGGATATAAGAGCTGCTTCAAATGATCTTTCAGTTCAAGAAAATAAATTTTCTCTTCATATAAATCTGGACTGGTATTGAGTTTTGTACATCTGTGATGGCTGTCAGCTGTTAACTACAGATTCTTCCATGAAATAGATGTATGAAAGTGCTGGATCTGTACCTATCAGTTTACACTAAAGAATCGTAAAGAGATACTTGATACTGCCTTAGTCGATTAGAAGTTATATGCACTATTTGAATAAGGAAGTCTGCGCTTGTTTTTCAGACTGAATTAGGCTTTCCATTTAGAAAGTGTCATTTCTCCCGTCCTTTCTCTGTCACGTAAGTACAGCATAAACTGTCTTTCAGAGTTTATGCATACAAAAATCTAAATCAATGATTTCATTTTCAACCTGTGCATCTTTGAAAAACAGTAATTGGTTTCCACTTCGTCTTTTGCAATGTTGTCAATATTTAACTCTTTAAACTGTGCCATAAGGTTAAGTGGTTTAGGATCCAAGAAGAAAAAGACCAGTGACTGCTCTCATTTTAAATACACTTAATTCTTCATGAAGTTTTAAATACAGACCAATCTAGATTGGAGGAAAGGTGCAAAATGGTAGCACGCTGCTTCTTTCAGCACTAAGGATCAAATAATATCCAGCATACAAATATAAACAAGTTATCTTCTTTGCATGCATGTCATCTTTAAAGCATCTGACTTTAGAAAAGGTATTAAATTAGCAAAGGTATTCAAGTTTTTTTTTTTCCCCTCACTCATCTTAGAAAGATAATTCCTTTGCATTATGGAAACACACTGAAGCATTCCAACCATCAGCTACCTCAACAAACAAACTGCCTTCAAACATTACACTGGCAATATATGCCTTAATTTTTAATAATACTTAGCTATGGCACAAAGGATTTGAATTTGTGAAAGTGAAAATTAATTTTAAAGGCAAAAAAAATGTAAGCTAATGTAACATTGTTCCTCAACAGGAGCAATTTCAGGTATAAAAAACAGTAGCTAAAGGAGAAAGCAACAGAACTTCCACTGGATGCAGCTCATGTACTTGGTTATTAATACCCTTTTTTTTTAAAAAAAAAAGCTATATACCAGAGTGAAAAAACACTGAAGCCATTTCACCCTTAATTAATATCTTTTTCAGTATAGGAGGGAAGAAAAAACTTATTATTCAAATCCACTTAAAGATTTCAAAAGTTACCAAGAAATCACAGAAATGAAAAAAGCTACAGCTTCAGGCTTGGAGTTTGTTAGTGGGTTTTTTTGTTTGGTTTTGCTGTTTTGTTTTCTTCAGCTTTAGGAGAACACTGGGACAAAGTGTCATGGTAACCATCCTGGCACTTCTTCCCCAAAATCATCATAATCCCCAAAAAAGTCTAATAAAGTAAGACTGAAAATTTGTCGAATTTTAAGAAACAATTATTCAGAACACTGAACAGCTTTCAGATACTTTAACTTAATGCACAGAAAAACAAGCTGGTCTGATTTTTCTTTCAGGTATACCACAACTTTAATTTGGCTTCTTTTCTACCTAACCTTCCACTTGCTTCCCCTCCAAAAGGGATCTTTGATTATTACAGGTAATGCACACTGCTGAATTCCAACAGGTAACTATAGTTTTACCTCTACAGTTAAACATGTGGCTAGACTGCAACTGGTAGAACCTTTCACACAAAAGGCTCCACAGCATTATCCCTGTACACTGAAAGCAGAAAACTACTCGACAAAAAAAATGACTTAATATTTTGTGCTGGGCTTACTTCTTAAGTAGGGCCTAAAATGCAGAATTTCATCATTTCAAAATTTAAGCAGTGACATTAAGCAATTTTAAACCACACTACTTGTGCAACAGTTCAGTTCTGCATATTCAGCAGCTTGGTTAGGAAATACACGTTCATAACAGTCCCTCCATTTGCTTCTGTACCTCTGAACAGTGTCAGGAGTAACTACCCAGCAGTAGGCACACATTACAACATACTTTTTGAGCATATCTGTGTATGTTTGTGTGCACACACGTGCATGCATTAGCAAATGACAATTATTAGTGTGTAATGTACATATTATAATTGCTCAAGAAATATTGTCCCATTTTTTTCAGTTTCCCATACATAATATTTGAACCTTGCGAAATCTGGAAGTTCTTACCCAGTATCACTGCTGGTTTGGTTTTAAAAATGGTTTAATGATCCAGAATGAACATGATCAGACAGGCTAAGAAAGGGAAGTTACAATGGCATAGATACATGTGTATACGGTATAAGGGAACCAGCATGAAGCAGTCAAGCAACTACTCAACAATTTATAAGTGGAGCAAGAGAGGAAAGCTCCTTGTGGGATAGCATGTTTACACACAGCTCTTTTCTTGTTAGCTTCTCCATACTTCAGATGTCTGGAAGACTGGCAGGTCTATTAACAAATTCTTAATATCCTCATCAGGAAAGTTTTGCATGCCCAAACATGCTAGGTTCCATTTTCTGAAACAGCAAGATTAAAATTCATGCTGTGAGAGGCAGCGTTAATGCTGAAACAGAATTATAGTGAAACTAGACAAGAGTATTCTTCACACTTTAGAGTCAAGTTTTCCTACTGCCTGGTGAGATTCTGAGTTTTGGGAGGCGTTATAGTCAAATAAAAACCATTAACAGTGAGACTTATTTCAGACAGGTATGAAACTGAAAAGGCAAGACAGAAAGGCAGCAAGACTTGCTTTGTCCTACCAAACTCCTTGCAAAGCAGACAAAAGCCTTCACCAGCAGATCTGGCTGAACCCATGTAGACACACCACCATTATGTTGTCCCAGATACCTGAACAAGAATACTGCTTGAACTGAACTGCTGCGGAAGCAGCACGAGCTTGGCTTGTAAGAAGCCAATAAAACTGCATTCAAAATTCTGGATAGCATTTGTAGAAATCTCTGTAATGTTAAATGGCATGAAATTGTCATCATTTTATCATGTATATAAACCAGTTTTTTCTGTGCCTGGCCATGAGGTATTACCAGAAACTTCTGAAGACAAGAATGCTTTTTTCATTTGTCTGTTATGGTGTGTATGTGGAAGGCAGGCAGAGGCTTCCTCCTCCTTTTTAAGAACACTTAAATGTTAAATGTGTCAAGCAGATAAGCAGCAAGATTTGTCCTTTGACTTTTTCATATAGTCCCAGTAAAAAAAGTTAGCAATAAAAAGAAGTAAACTGACGTTATTCTTAAATGTCAGTAGCGACAGTGAAGCAGAAACACAGCCTTAATCATTAAAAGAAATGTCACTTTTCTTCAAATGACCAAGCAGAACTACGTACTGAGTGTTCCAGACACTGAAAGCAAGGAGAAAGTGACATTCTGAAAGTTTTAAAATTTAATTTCTACCAGTAAATCACTCATTTTTCCAATTTGGGACATTCAGTACAGAATAGAGTAAAATTTTTTACACACTGAAAGAAACATTAAAATCAGTGATGTATTTTGCATCCCAGCTGCTACCACCTTAGAAACAATGGAAGAGCAAACAAGTCAAGATCATCCTGAGAGTATGACACAAGACTAGGAAAAAGAGACAGAAACAGAACCTTAACCTCATGCCAACCTTCCTGTTGTGGCTTTACACTTTGATACTTTAGTGTGCCCATCCTAGAGGCAACACTGACACTACTGTAGCATTATGAAGGGCGGTTGTTTCTACAATGTGAAGCCTTCATACAAAGAGGTACTATGCTGAAACTGTATTTCTTGTTCTTTATAGCAAGAATATTACAAAGTTACTGCCACATTTTGTTTCAGTTAAGTAAGGTGTTACGCCACAAAAAGGACAGTTGAGAAACCCAGTATTTTTAAATTACAGTAACAAATGAAGAGGCAGATAGTAAAAATACTCTCATTTGAAAAATGGAGTTACTTTTTGGATCTCCTGCGATGCAGGGTATCTGTTCTGTATCTGACAGATAAAGTCACAGAACTACATCTTGAAGAGAATTGTTTTCTCACAACAGGAGAGAAAGGATAGACACCTTATTCATCAGACAATATAGCAAATGCAGAAGGGCTGCAAGTATGCGAGTGCTGTGGAAAGTAGCTGCAAGACAGCATTTTAGTAAAGGACAGAAAGGCATATCAGAAGCTGCAGTGACACTACACAAAAAAAGCATTAAGGCAATTAAAGTTCCCATTTCAAGTAATATAACACATTAATCTGCATTCAGTGGATTCTGTTCATTTTTTAAAGCTACATACACACAAATCCTGAGAAAACCCACTGCAAGTTGCTAAATTGTCTTGAGCAGCTTCACAATGCAATTGGTCATTGATAAAACATACCATTAGGCACACAACAGCATTTCACTTAAAAAAAAAAGGAAACAAAACAAAAGACATACTTGCAAAAGCTATTTTTCCTACAGCATGTGAAGAATTCAAAGTGAGTTCTTGATTTACCTTCTATAACTGCTGCTATAGCCTTTACCTCGTGGTGAAGGGCCATGTACGAATCTACATGTGTTCCCATAGAGGCAGTTGCCAGTCTTCAGCCAGTTACGGCACTGTGTCTAAGAGACAGACATCACTGGGTGAATTTCACACTCATTTCTGGAAATACCATTGGTGTGAGTGTGGCAGAACAAACAAATGACTCCACATTAACTCCCATTTATCTGTAATTTCTGTCCACCAGTAATATAATTTAAAAAAAAAAAAAAAAACAAAACCCAACAATGAGCATCAGGTCTGGCAGAGAAAAATTTAGGTTGGTGTAAATTCCATTAATATGTACAGCACTACTGCTCCTCTCCAGAAGCTGGGACAACACACGTTATCTGAATATTCTAGTTATTAGTATGTTGAACATCCATGCGTTAAGGAGTTCTTTTCACCTTTACTAATATCAGTGACATCTGAGTACCTGGCACTTGTGAGCTACATTTTCCCACCACCTAAATCCTGGAAAAGAAGATGCTGGGGTGGAGAGGAGAAAAAGAACACTTTTACAACTCACCTCTGCAGTACTTCCAGTGCTGGGTCCAAGCCTTTCAAACACACTGGGTCTTCGGGATGTGCTATCGGATATGGTCTTGGTATTTTCCACTGTGACCTTCCTTCTAATTTTTGACATTTTGTACTACTTCAACCAAAAAAAAAAAGCAAAACTGTAAAATCCTTCAGTTTGAGGCTATGGACACTGAACTCACAATAATAAAATAGTATGATACACGTTGCAAGAGTTGCTGCAGAGATGATGAAGAAAGAATAAAAGTCATAAATGAGTGAAATGTATCTAGTAACAAGGAATGCCTCTGATTTGAAGAAGTCAGCTGAGCACCAGTAATGATACTTCTTTATTTTATTTTATGACCTGTTTTGGATTCTTCAGCTTCCCTTTGGGAAAGATCATATGATATGTTATTCATTTCGGTATCAAACACCAGACAGAACAGATGCTTTCCTTCAACATGTATTTTATGTGCAGGAGCTGTAGCGACTCCAGGTAAAAAGAACCTTTAATATTACTTCACCAACCTCTCGGAAACGGGTTCTAAGAAACTAAGAACAGCTCCCATTTTCAGAAACAGATATCCAGAAAATGAGAGTTCCATCCACCCCCTTCATTTTGATGTGTAAAATACCAACTTGGTATCATACTGAAAATCACCTTGATACCATCCACAGTCTGTATTTGTTACTGGTTTGTATCCTACACCTATTTGCAATCACCTGAGTTTAGAATGACAAAAAAACAAACCAGCAAACAAAAAAAAAAAAACAAAAAAAACCCCCAAAAAAACAGAAAAAGAAACAAAAAGAAAACCAAACCAAAACCAAACCCCTCACCCCCAAAAATCACCAACCTCAAAAGCAAACAAAACAAAAACCAAAAATAACCCAAACAAAAAAAAAAACAAACCACAAAACAGTGATATACTTAAGCTTCTTAAGAAGTAACTCCTTTCATTAAAAAAAAAACAAATTTGAAAGCAAATACAGCATAAGTTTGATAAATAAGTCACAATTTCTCTTACCTGAGGAGTTACTGAATACAGAAAAAAATCCATTTTTTTTTTTTAAAAGGGAGGATACACATTTAAAGACAGATTGTAGAAAAAGGGCAAACTGGAGTCCAAAAACCACTGTCCATTGTTTAAATTCTACTTGATCTACACGGAAATTATTTCAGTCTGGGAAAATCTGCCAGTTTCTGGATTATTTATATACAGCTCAAAAAATCACCTCTTTGTCACAGTGCCATCACTCTAGAGCTCATTACTCAGTACAACATGATTAGCCAAACTCTAACCACCTACCCTTCTGCTATCTCTTCTGCTCCTATCCACGTATCATAAAAACCTCATCCATACAGTCAGAATAATACAAATTTAAGCTAACACCCTCCAGACTGGATTACTACAAATTTTAACTGATCTGATCAGCAATATATTCCCATAGCATTCAGATGGTAAGGTTCCATTCTACAGAAAAATTTAAAAGAAAAAAAAAAAAAAAAGGTATAAATGTGGACAAATGTACAAAAAAAAAAAGTAACACTGCTGTAACATATTTTACACTTGATACTTGGATAATACCTGTTTTTCTCCCTTTTATTTTGATGGGACATCATTATCTGAATCCTATGGTTACTTCAACGACAAGGCTTCCCTAGAAGACTGACATTTGTGCACTTTCTACAAAGAAAACTGTGCTGAAGCTCTTGCTAGGCACTACAGCTCCTTTACAAGCAACAGAAGAAAGCAAGCTTAAACTATGTACTTGACAGATTTCTCAGTTCAGCTCTAGTGACTACTTCTCCAACCCTTTGATTATCTGAAGAATTTGATCTCTATCATAAGTAAGTTTCAGATAACCAAGACGTTAATCAAGATGCTCAGAGATGGTAGAAGTTAACCATGTGGTGTATACCAGACATTAAAAACAATGGTTAACAACAATTAGTGGAAGCAGACAGTGAAACAGTAGAATTTGCCAGTAGTCGGAAATTACTTAGGTTAGTAAAAACTGTGGAGAACAGAGATTTCCAGAAGGAAATCAGTTAGAAAACTGAGTAATACAACAGCAGATGAAATGCAAATAAATAAAATGTAATGCACACAAGGAGAAATGATTTTATCTAAATACTTGATGAGTTTGAATTAGTCCAGTTTTCTGAGAAAAAATAATTAGGAGTCATTGTGGACAGCTCAATGTGCAGCAGTAGTTACAAAGTCTGACAGAATAAACCATTAAAGGTAGAAAGCAAAACAATACCACATCTCACCCAGCTGAGCACCCTTCCATTTCAGGATTGTTTCCCACATGTCATGTCAGCAAAAACCCCTACTGAATTTGTAAGGTTTCATGCAGCTACACACTTTAACAGAGGATACAAAAATTGACTGACATATGCAAAAGCATTTTTAATAAGACGATCATATACCAAATACTGATTTTGGTTTAAATATTTGCAGTAAAAAGAGCTATATCTGAAATAAAAAGGGTTAGCAGAACGGCACTGGCAATGGCATAGGGAGAAGGTTCAACACATGAAGGACAGATAAAATGAGTGCATCTAATACGCAAGTACAATACACGCTAACATGATAGTAGTACATAATACATAAAATTTACATTTATTTTGCCTCCTAATTTCAATGTCCTTCTATTTTCAAGGAAACAGAGGCAAAACATCTTATTTTAAATTTTATTTTTTACCCAGAAAATATTACCTTCTTTAAATTAACTTCTATGGGAAGTTAAGATGATGACTAAGCTTAAGAAGATAGCTCTAGACATGGAGAGGATGAAGGGGGAAACACCATCATAACTGAACAGGTAACTTCATTCCAACTACCTACTTCATGACACTTTGGCCAATAACTTCCTATAAGGAAATTAAGAGATTGCCATCCAACCCTGATTCTTCTATGGTTTGTAAAAAACCCCTATGTTAAATGAAGGAAAAAACAAAACAAAACAAAACCCTCTAAGAGTAACAAACAAAAAATTGTACTATTTTAGGCAGCATTCTGTCAATTCTATCACAAGGGTTCTTCTGGTTGCTCCTGCAACCAGAACTGTATGAGATTTCACTTTAAGTGAACATAACTGTTATACAGGCTGAAGGTTTAGAGCCCAGACATGCTATTCAGAGGCAAACTGAGAAATTTTCACTATGTCAAGCATTACATTTGAGAGATTGTATCTGGAAATGTAGCTAGTCCCATTTTCATTCTTCAAAAGCCCAAGCCAGTTGGAAAAATAGACACTATTTAAACAATATTGCAGTTGAAAACCTCAGATACCTAACAATTCTCTCTCATTTTCATCTTACATTGCTTTACCCTTGATGATCACCATTCTGCAATAAATCCCACACTAAGGGCCAGTTCAATGATTTTCCTTTCCACCAAATGCCTGTGTCTCTGAACTAACATCTCCTTATCAAACACTCACATGGATTAGAAAGCACTGATTATCAGTGTGGGCTGAGACCTGAGCATTCATATTTCAACATTTCAGCTAATTACTTCCATAATTATTATTTTTTTAAGTTTCTAAGTAGAAAATGATGTACTTCTATATTTCAAGTACATGACATTGTATTGCTGTATCTACATAGGGGCACTGAAGTGTCTGCAACTTCTGAAACAGCTTGCTACTATTAAGTGAAATTAACTTTATACTCCTAAAATAAATTCTATAGCTAAGGTTTTGACTGTAAAGTATCGCTTTCCAATACATAAATAAGATCCACAGGAATTGTTAGTAATAATTTAGGAATATTTTAACACTACAATAACCTACAGATGAATCTATGTTATTATTTAAATGGAAAAACTTTTTCTGGGTGAGAGACAAACTGTTAATAACATTAATTATACTACCATTTGAAATAAAACGTATCTCAGAGTGTTACAAGTAAATCTAAATGAGTAAATCTAAAACATAAGACAGACTTGAGAGAAGTGAGTATACCTAGTGGGCACTATCCAAGTAACTGAAATCAATGAAGCATGACGATTAACACAGTATTCAATGAAATTCTATATTTTTATTATCAGTACTCCTCCATTTTGGGGTCAAGCATGCTTAGCATTTTTCTTTCAAAAGAAGTATGATATTACATAAGCCACAATCAATAGAAGCACACCTGAAACACCTGCTTTTCTACTAGAAAAAACTAATCCAGTCATTTGCAAAAAACAATCCTGCTTCTACAGGACTACTAGAAACTGAGATGTAACAGAACAACAGCAAAGTTCAGAAAAAAATATAATGAGATATAATTTCTTCAAGAAAGTCCAAGACATCCCTAGTAGGCATGTCAATCAATGTCTGTGCATGCATACATGCATGCCACACACAGGTTAAACATAAAGAAAATCCTACCTGTGAAGTGACAAATAATATGCCATTTAAAGTAACAAACAAAATTGTAATTTTAAAATCCTACGGAAGTTCAGGTACAAACTGATTGTAACACCCTATGATAAACTAATACCTGTTGACAACTAAATAACACCTTAGGAAGAGGAAAATGTCAGTGCTTCCCTCCACTTTTCCAAATGAAAAGCTTTTACCTGAAAAGGTTTTGTTTCTGATTACAGTGTTAATGTTTCCACATCACGCTACTAATAAAATAGAGATACTGGAAAGAGCTCCACTGGTTTACTACCTAAAAATAATGCTAAAAATAGTAAAATGCATTGTTACCCAACTTTCAAAAAACTAGTCAAATACTGGCTGCACATTTATACGATGTCAGTCTAACACTCTTAACTCCCACAAAGAAGCCCGTTTGGCAAAACTCTAGAAATTATTCCAAGTTTATTTTAACAACTCCGTGCTGTTAATCCATCACCGTATTAAGTCGATCCTACCTCTCATTTAACATATGGTATTCTTTCACTAGCAGTGATAAGCAATTGCTAGTTATGTTTTCACAAGTCTAAAATCACGGTTGGCTTTCCACATGTAAATAAATAAATTAAAAAATCAGGCCCCAGCATCACAAAAGAAAGTATCCAGTATTCCATATCTTGTCTAACAAAATCCTCATACTCAAAGAAGATGATCCACCAGAGTAAGGGACAGTCTATGCAGACTTATGTGGACAGACCCCAGTTCACTATGCCTTCACGCCAAGTTTGTTGGACACATGTTATCTCCAATCTGTAAATTGGAGCACCACATTAGCACGCTGTCACACCATATCAAGCATGCTGAGGAGCGGAATCGATTATCTTGGGCACAGCCACATACAACCAAACTTCCATAGTTTCCAGATACACTCAGTTGATGGGCCGAGTCTGACAGCTCCAATCTGCACAGAGGCACCCTAAGTGTTTCACCACCATAGCAAGATCCCTTAAGGCCCTGATCCCTATCCCACTATCTGTCAAAACCTGTTCTTCAAACAGTCTGGCAGAAGGTTGACAAGAAACCAGTGGTGGAGGAAGAATCCAGCAGGCAAGTCAAAAGCGAGGACCTAAGCAGACCATCTGCAACACTAACCCAACATGCCTGGCATACAAGTTCTGGAAGTAATGGGAGCTAGCTGATACCACTGTCTACAGAAATGGTGATGACTGAATTCACATCAGTGAAATTAGTAGAACCTCTAAGCGCACGAAGCAGAAACTGGTTTACTGCCAGAAAGCGGGAGAAGAGCCCCACTGAAGGGGAAAAAACCCCATCAACAGGGAAGATCCAAGTACGCGGGAGGCGGGCTCCGGCATGGTTACCGACGGATGGCACCTCACCCCGCGCAAACGGCTGGCCGGTCGCACCGCTAGGCCCGCCCAGCCGCGCCCCCTCCTCGGGGAGGCCCCCGCCTCTCA
>JANHGB010051976.1:0-18155 GCA_026283785.1 Coracopsis vasa | reverse complement strand
TCCCTGCCCATGGCAGGGGGGTTGGAACTAGATGATCTTAAGGTCCTTTCCAACCCTAACTATTCTATGACTCTATGAAATAAGCAACCTTCAAGTAGTTTGGCTTTTTGGGTATGTATACCTACTTAATTGAAAATACAAATGTAGTTATACAATGTCAGATTAGGTGTTCTGGTGAAAATAGGCCCTCTGGTATATAAAATTAATACCATTACACATCTGGTGGATGATAAATAAAATTATTCTCTTAGATCATCTCTGTTTTCTGCTATTCATAGCCTTTTTCTTGTCTGTCGGAGGGGTCTGCTTTTCTGCGGAGCTTTCCAACCATCTGATTAACAATGTTGTATGTAGTCAAGTTTATTACTGCACTAGAATCTGATTTTTAAATCCTGAAGAGATTTAAAGAGGAAGTTTTCCCTTCCACCTCTTCATCTTCCTTTGGTTTTTTTAAAAGGAAGAGTTGAATGTATATAGAATATGCTGGAAATGAAGGTATAAATATCAAATGGTGCTTTTTTGATGTAAGATTATTGATTCCTCCTGCTGGATACATAAATTTTAACTTCAAGAAGCTGATGAAGTGTATGTCAGTGTCTGTTAAAAAAATAAACTTTGCAGCCTGTGAAGAAGGTAAAATTGTACTATTTATTGTAAGATTTGAATGGAGAAAATGTCTTTGAACTCACTAGCATTGTCTAAGATTTTTAGTTTATTGCTTTTTAGCTTTACTATTTATTGCCAATTTTTGGTGTTTTTCAATAAATAACATGACACTTAAGCACAGATCTTCACTGTGTATTGCTAGGAAGCAGAAGAATATTATGTTACACAAGAGTAGCAACTGAGACAAGTTAGCTTTAATGTTTCCTCCTTCTTTCTGAGAGGTAGTTGGCACTAATACAGCTGAAGAGTACACATCAGGAGAGCACAGCAAGAATTTACCACCAGGAGGTAAAAACAAGGTGAAATGAAGACTTCAGATGAATTCACCTTGGTATTCTTTTTCCATGCCTGTAACTGAACTGCATTCTCTAATCCTGAAACATTTTTCTTTTGTAACATACCAGGAAACAAGATTCTGTGATGTTAACATGGGATGAATCTGTAATGTATCCAAGACTCTGCTCATGTTATTAATTATCCTTAATTGAGTTTGTCCTGATGTTGTCCACAACGCACAGAAACCTTCCTTAAGTGCTAAAGTACTTCCTTATGGATATAAAAAAATGTTTATTGACTGTATTTACATTGAAACTCTGTAAAGACCTTTATAAATGGCTTATAATTGAGAGCTGAGCAAAACTTCCATAGCCAAACCAAATTATATTGGCTGATCTTTACCTGGAGATTTCCCACGTTAGGGATTCTGATTCCAACATCCCTCTCTCATCCTACTCAGGATGTCGTGTAAGAATAGGAGATTCATATAAGCTGTCTTTTGTGAGATTCATGCTGCACCCATCTTACATGTTTGGCAAGCAACTTTTTTACCTCTTCCCTCAGAGGATTAATAAAATATATTCTTGTGATGTTTCAGATGGCTTGTATCACTTGAAACATGCAAGGTGCCTCAGAGTACGTTATACTGATAAGAAACGTCTGTTACTGCTGGAGCTTCGAACTCTTCATGCAGCCAAAGCTGTACGAAACTATACAAACTAACTGTTCAAGAAGTAGCCAAAAGAAGTAACTAAAACTTGTGGGTTTGCATTCATTTATTTGTCTCCGATCTTACTGATATTTCAGAGACAATCAAGTCAGATTCCCAGTTTTGCTTCCAGCAATGTGGAAGATAGGTGCAGAGATTCTTGTTCATCATGTGCTGTCAAGGACTTTGGGAGAAGCAGAAATTATTGTGGAGATTGTGGTGAAACCAAGTGTCTTGCACAGGGTGATACTGGCTGATCCTCTGCTAGTGGAATGATTGGGACTTGCATCCTTCGCACCTCCCAGGTGTTCATCATCTCACTTCTCCATCCCGTTGTGTCTAACAGAGGCACTGACCTCTTCCTTGAAGTGAACTGATGAGTTTTATTTCATCTCTGTATGTTAATTGTTACCATTTATCATTGTTTGCTTGTGTCTTTTGCAAGAATAAGAAAGGAGAAGGTTTGACAATGCCATTCAGCATGTGCTTGAGATGGGTCACTTGAATTTAGCAAGCAGATTGCTTACATTGAAACGTTCTTTGCAAATGCCTAATGGGGGGTTCTCTTGCGACCTTCATAAGAAGGGGTATGTAAGCTGAGCACAGGTCAAAGTCAGTGGGGAAAACACTGTTCCACAGGTGAATTGGCTTTAAGTTTCCTGAGTTTCAGTTTCAACTTAATCCTTAAACAATAGTTTTATTGATGTAAACTTTCAGTTTTAAAGGCTAGAATACCAAGCTGGGATTTGGATTTCACCCATGCTTTGCTGAAGTAATCTTACCTTGTAGTGCACCTGCCTGGAGAGGCTCATAGTTGAAGGACAGACGTCTATTAGAAACCTGTGTTTTCACCATCTTTTGTTACATAGGAGCAGGTACTATTTATACGTTGTGAAAGTGAACAGAATTACAGCAATACTGCTAGTATGGAGTAATTTATGGAGGATACAGTAACTGCAGGCTATTATTCTGAACAAAGATAAGTGTTACTGAGGAGTCTTTGAGAACATTGTTGCAGTCTAAAATCATCTCTAATTGCATCCAAGATTGCTTGGTGATATTTTAAAGCTTTCAGCCAGCCTGTTGTGAGTGACTGTAAATGTACTGCAAAACAGCTTTCACACTAGACCATTGCAACAGAAGGTATGTTTGCCCTACATACTATAATGGGTAGAAATCCCCAAGATCCCTGGGCAAGCACTAGCTGAGCTGGAAGCATCCTAGCTGTAGTAACGTGCAGCTCTCTATGGCTGCGAACTAAATTAACCTGCACATGAGGCTGCCTCTAGCACCCCAGAAAGCCTGACAGGACACTGGCAGCTCAGAGCTGACTCCCACATCTCCATGTTACACTGCACAGCATGAATGTGCCCGCTGAAGACTTGGATAAAACATTCATGTGCTATCATAGTCTGAGCTGCTCTTTCTCTGTTACCAGCTTGCGTATCAGGTGTAGCTGATCTTTCAGCAGTGTTAGTGCTGAGGGACCACCTGGAGTTAGCTGGAAACATCACTTAATTCATGCAGGAGATTTCTGTGTGTAAACAGAATGGTGGATTCAGGAATCACATTCTTCAGGAGCCCTCTGTACTCTTGATGCAGGAAAAAGGGTGTCTCAATAAAGGAAAAGATCTTTGTATCTGTAATCTTTTGTTTTCTGCTTTAACATGGACTGAAATCTTAGAGATATAGCACATTTCTTAATTGTATTTTTATAAGCAACACTGAATGAACTGCTCTTAAGGCATGTCATTTCTAAAGCAGCTCTGTAGGGCATGTCTTAATTTCAGCCACAGCTATGATTTGCCCTGCAATGCAGTACTGCTGATTAGACTTCGTGTTCCTTGAGTTCAACTTGTGGCCCATGCCAGAGACCGTAGTCATAGGGGTTCAGGTAGCACGGCTGGAGCTCTTGTGCCTTTTTGTTAGCTTTGGATCTTGTGGCAGTTTTTATCCTGGTATTATCAACCTGGTTTATATCCTGGTTTCATACTTCTGCTCCAACAAAGCCACACACTCTAAGAAAAGCAGGTTTGGATTGTGCCTATCAGAACCCAGTCTGGAAGCAAAAGGAAGTCTGATTTGTGGAACTGTAACAGAGTACTGTCCCATATAGAAGCTTGAAAAGAGTGGCCTTTGTTTCCTGGATCTGATAGTTCTGCCACAGTGATGGGTGTTCCATGAGCTACTTATCTTGTGTGTGAATTTGGATTTCCGACAGAAAGTGCAGTTTCTCTGCTAATCACATCCAGCACCTGCATGATTTTATATTCCACATGATTTTCAAGTGTTGCCACCCTGAACTTTAAAATCAGGTGGTTCTTTAAGCATAGCTTCAAAAACAAAGAGTAAATTTTGCCTTTGTTCTGTTTAATAGTTCAGCTTCTTCCTTATGCTCACAAAGGATCAGTATCCCAGTTTGCTGCCACCAACAGTTTGGTGTTCCTGCTTCTCCCACCCACACACTGTAGGTCTTTCCTTTATGCAGGTTCTATTCATGGCTTAAGTCCTGTGTGACCAGGATATAATGCACAAAGCTAGCTAGCAAAAGATAGCAAGTGAATACTTTTCCACCACCATACAAAGATGAACTGGTTAAACTGGGATCACTCAAGCTATCAGGAATGGAATCATTGAAAAGGAAGCGCAAGCAAGGCGTTAGGACCATTCTCTTCAGTGAGAGAGTTGGATCGGCTCCTTGTATCATCCCTAATCGCTCCAACAGGGCTCATTTTTTTTTGCTGGCACTCTGAACAAGCAGCTGTGCGTTGTGTTTTCCTGGCTTTTCTGCAGTCAGGTTACTCTGGTTACCTCTGATAAGTGGTTGCCTCCAGCACACACTGGTAACAATTAACCTGGGGACAGTGGTGTCCACTGCTCTGCTTGTTTACAAAGCTAATAGGTGTCAGTGCCCTTAATGTGGTTAATCAAGGATACTCTTTATGCATGTTAGTTTGCATCCTGCAGTGAACAATATTATTGATTAACCCTTAACTAGCCCATGCTATTGAGGTTGTGGAGAGAACGGTAGAATGCAACTTTGGAAGGGAAAGCTGTAAGTATGAAATCTGTTGTTCTCCTTCTGTGCCAGCCACTTCTGTTTCAGGAGAAGCAAGGAGCCTTGCTATTCCCTGTGCTGCTTTTGTCTCCCATCCAAAAAACCCTTGCCAACAAGCTGGTATCTCAGTAAGCACAGCCTGGGTGCCTGCCTTCAGGAGGCTTCTGCCAGCTGCTCAGCATGAAAAGCTTGCAGAGTGCTCTCAGGGTTACTTGGGACGGCATGGGGCTTTCCAGAGAAACACCAACTGGGCCTATTCCCTTTTCCCTTTATGTGCCATTTCACTCAGCTGCCCAAAGGAACTGTGCATATATGGAGGAAAGAAGGGATTTAACTCAGCAGTGCTGTAATTATGCAAAGCATCCTCTGACATGGGAACTGTACAGAAACAAACTTGCAGGAGGGTGTGCTGACAAAAGGGAAGATTTGTTGATCTAAACCCCTATATTAATATTTATTTTAAGGAAACAGGCAAACATAAAAACCACCCAAGGTGTCACCTTCCTGATCCAAGCTTTCGACTTATATGTGTAGTTAGTTCACAGAAGATTGATTTTAGGCATTGGCACCTTGTTTGGTCTGTTCTCCATTTTAAGGTGTAGTTGTATAGTATCAGAGTCCTTCAAAACCAGCACAATCACCTTCCCTGGTGATGCTGAAAAACCCTTTTCTTTCTTTTTAAGAGGGGAATATTGTCACTTGTTCGTAGTATCTTAAAGAGAAAAGAAACAAGAAGTGCTCAGTGGTGGGCCAGTACCTTTATTGTGCAGATCTTTCAGGCCACAGGTATTTTAATATGGGAAAGCTGCCATTTTCTTCCCTTGAAACACCCTTCCTGTAGATATTTCCAAGCCCTTAGTTGTTTTCCTGTGGAGTGGTCAGTTGTCTCTTCAGCTCCTCTGGCAGTGCCGTTTGTGGTCGGATCACAAAGAACAAGAGTTAGGGTCTTGGATGAGGATGAAGAGCATTTTAAACAAACAGTTATCCTCAGGATGTGAAGACTGCTCTGGGAACACAGAGGGTACAGGAAGATGGGAAGTGGGACTTTGATACACTACTTGACAGGCCAGTTGTGACTGTGCCAAAGCAATGTTTCTGTCATGTCACATTGTCCATTAATTCTCTTGGCAAGTTGTATTTCCTATGGGAGTCAGCTACACTGAGTGGTGTCCAGGGATAGTGTTTCTTCTCAAGCTTTTTCCATGGTATGCAGCTTAGTTTCCAATGTGCAAGTCCCATATGCTGACAAGAATCAGATGCACCTGTCCCCTGACCATGACCTATCCACAGATGCAGATTTATAGAGCCTAAGAAGAAAGGGCTGAAGGGTGTGTACCAGTCGAGCTGGGTCATTCCACTGCCAGAGATATTTTTAGTATAAACTGAGCACTTGTAGCTGAGTTTAGAGTGATTCTAATTGTCAGAAGTTTTGTTATACAATAATAAGCAGCTGCTAAAGACTGAGGGCAACTAGGGACCCCAAAGCATTGAATGCACTGATTCATATGTGGTAACACTTATTCTAATGTGTCCACTGGGATTTCATGCCTAAACTCTACCTCTCAGCAAGAGTCTTGCTCTGTATCAGTCTTAACAGAGCTGCTTCCGTTATTCTTCTGCTTTTCTTGTTCAATGGACTGTGAGAGGTGCTCTGTCATCTTCTTTTCCTCAACAATATCAGCACTTTGATTATAAGATCCAGGTTTTTCCTTGCAAAGGCACACTCTACAGTACTGTATGTACCTATTGTGTGTATATTCTTCACATTTCCCTGGGCTTGCCTCTCAAATCTCTGAGCAGGATACCAGAAATTCATTTTCTGTATGTATGCATAAAGTGTGGTCTACAGAAGTACACCATGCACATTATTGTGCTTACCAAGAAGGGAGCAAAGGGGTTTGCTAGCCAAGGGCAAAGAACTCCCTTCTTTAAGCTTTCAGTTAAAAACCAGTCTAGACATTCTTATCACATTAAACAGTCTGGAGCGTTTAATAGGTATGTGACAGGAAGAAAAGCAGTCTGAACGAGCTGACCAGTTTTCCTATGGGAAAAGCCTGCTGGGCCCAAGTTTTTATTCTTTGCCATGGTAATTATTATGCTGGAAATGCTTAATGGTGATACATAAAGCAAAGCTGGTTTTGGATGTGTAAAAATATTACCCTCACTTTCTGCATGGTCTGCTGTGCTTTGTGTGTGACGCTGCTCTTGGGTTTGATGGGTGCTGTACTTGATGAGTGTGAGTGCCATTTGTTACTGGATTGTAGGAGACCAGGGAGGATAGTGACAGCATTAGTTAAGCACCACAGAACACTTCAGTGCATGCAGCCAGTGCAAATGGCAAAACATTTTCTTTCTGTCTCTGCTTTATCAGTTTTTATGGTGTAACAACTTGCATCTGTTGATTTCCATTGCATCTGATGGCTTCCAAACAGACTCCTCTGCCTTTGATCTCCACCCTCTGATCTAGAATCAGTTCTTTCACCTTCCCAGGCATTTTGCCCATGCGTCCCTTGGTTTGTCTGCAGCACAAGGGAATGCTGAACTCCTCATCTCTGGGAGCCCTGCCATCCCCACTCCCAAGCTGTCACAATAAATAACCCTGCTCTGCTATTGCCTGGAATCTTGGCACTGTTCTTGCCACTTCTTTTTTTCTTTACCCCACACACATAGACAACAATGTTTTGTTTTGTTGGTCTGTCTTAGTGTATATTCCACCCTGTTCCTCCCTTTCCAGCCTTATTGTAGAAACCCAGCTTCATACTTTGAATAATCTCTAAAAATAGGCTTGCTTGTGCTATCCCAAACCATTTCCATTTCGGCTATTGCAGACTATCTACTGCTCCTTTCCAGCATTGTGAAAATGCTGCCACCTTCCCTTTTCTTTTTAGCTGTATTGGCCTGATCAGGCACTTACCATTCTGTTGAAGCCCACATCAGTCTCAGACATCCCATCCTTGATTTCTGCATTTTTCTTGTTCTTAGTCCCACCCTCCTCTTTTCAATTCCCACACATCTGTTTCATTTCTTTCTCCCCTAATGGTTGTCCAGAATCAAGAATGTCTTCATATTCCAGCGTGATGTGCATACTCTCAACTTTCCAGGGAGAGAAGAGAAAGTGCTGCTTATCTTCCTGCCTGCATGAGCATGTTCCATTATGTACCTGTCATAGCATGAGAACAAAGGTATCCTCCCATCATAGTATGTGTGTGCCTTTCTACCTTAGTAGAAGTGGGGGTCCCAGCAGCAGGTGACAATAAAGAACAATGATGATGAGCTTCGGAGAAGTAACAGCTCCCGTTCTTGTTTCCTGCTGTTTGACACTGAATTGCATCTTTCTGTTAGGAATTCAGAGAAAGTCAGTCCCTGACTGATGTCTCCAGTTGGGCCAGAAAAATCTGGATAAATGGAACCTCTCAGCATGCTGTAAAGCCTACTGTTTATTATGAGATGTCAAATGAGGGTTCAAAATGGGCTGTGTACGCCAGCATGCCATACTGGCAGACTGACTCTCCCCTTTGTCTCCATACTGGACAAATAGGTTACATACCAACACTTTTATTTTTATCCCTTTTGGAATACTGTGTCAAATCATCCATTTTGCGAAATACAAAAATTGAGATGCCTTTCCTTCAGAAATTTTCATCTATATTATGAATAGTGGAAGAAGCTCAAATGCATCCAGCAGGGTGATTTAGAGAGGCTGCTGGCTTGGGACTCTCCCACCCTTCTCTTTAATAGCTTACGTGCCTGGGTTTGCCCCATTTTTTAAACAAGCAGTGCATTAATATTCAGAAAGACATTTTAGGGACATTGTTCTCAAGTAATGTAAGCAAGTGAATACCTCAATACTGAGTATATTAGCTCTCTGAGCTGTTCTATCAGATAAACTTCTCTCAGATGTCTCATGAAGTCTCATTTTACTCCTAAGAGACAACTGTCAATTTGATAATGGCTGTTGTGACAGGAACCAGAACAATGTCAAGAGACTTGTTTTAATATTTGATTAGTAGTAATGTATCTACATGCAGGTTGCACAGTTTCTCTGAGACAGGGATTAGTGAAAGAGACTATGATGCCATGTTTTGTGCATCCCCGCATGTTTATGGTTAACTAAGAACTTACCAGCTAAAGGATTAGTGGCATCTATTTTTTATCCTTTGTCGCGTTACCTGCACAGTCTTCCTTATTCTTTCCCTATGGGTTTTAGAGCTTCTGGGCAGTGACACAACAACCATTTAAAAAGAAATCTGGCTGAAGAAATGCTTACTCTGCCACCTACCTACAATAACGAAGTAACAAGAATAATAAGTTAATGTTCAGAACCAGTTCCTTTTCCTCTTGAATCTCTAGGAAATTCAAGCTGTAAATAGCTGATAACCTGGTATATCTCCAACATGGCTGGCTGCATTTGGACAGCTGTCCTGCTGGAAAGAGGGCCTCTAGATTTCCAAATTATAGGCAGCATTTTCTGTTCACCCTTGCCAAGTTGTGCTACGTTGTGTTCAGAACTGTGGCAGTCTCATCTTCAGCAAAATGCCCTGTTGTTTGTTAACAGGTTAATACTGGATGTTATTGGTGATTAGAGGTGTATAACATAATAGCTTTTAGCTCTGGGATATCTTGCTGCCAGTGATTTCAGACTCTATGTAGATAAATAATTAGCATCACTAAGTGTGTAGTTCAGGCAAGACTTGCCAGCTTCATTCTTTAGAAGGGGAAAAGGGAAAATGGGAAATGTCAAATGTGTCCATCCAGGACTCTGGAGCCCAGGTCCTTCATTCGAAGCTAGCCCAAAGGGACTGTGATTTTCCTGAGCGATTGCTGATGAATGTTTCTGCATGCAAGAGGTAGAGTGTTTGCAAGTGAGCAAAATAGACCAGTTGAGCCTGTACAGTGGTGCTTAGGCCACAGAGTTTATGGTTATTTTTTACCCATCCATTAAATGTCATCCTGGGTCATAGATCTGCTTTCTGCACATTAATGTTGAAGTGCACACCATGGACACCATGTGTGTTTCTTTTCCTGATACTGGCTGGGAGGAATCAGGGAAAGAGCCTTCATTAAAGACAATTAGCATGTTCTGTTTCTTTCTGAACCTGAAATCTTGGCAGGAAAACAAAATGAATCCAACCAACCTAAAGCTCGGAGGGAGCTGTGGTCTGTACCAGCATTAGCCGGGGCAGGTTACTGCTGCTTTGTTGCTGCCCTTACTCCAGCTCAAGTTGTGTCACAGAACTGAGTAAGGAAGAGAAGCTGCACCTACAGATCTCTGCTACCAGGATTAGATTTACCACAGCACAGGGGCTGGGTGGTCAGAAGGGTGACAGATAATTTCCATTCCAACCAGTTGCTAGCCTGTGCTGGCATTCCCTTACCTCCCAGCTGAGACTCAGTTGAGGGCATGAGCCAAGATGTGAGTGAGCAGGGTAAGGGGGAAGTGAAGGCTGATGAAAACAAGAAAAAGGATATCAGGTGCAAGGAAGGAAGGAAGGACTGTACTGATCACATGCAGATACCAGGTCTATGTTTCTTGCTTTTAATTCCATGTTATCTTCCCTTGTTTAAAGAAGGGGATGCAAAACGCACTATCTCTAGGATGTAAGGTGCGTGCTGAGAAGGAATTTGAGCCGTGTTATGGCTTCTAACATAGACAGAAATATTTTCTGGTCAGTGCCAGTGATAATCTCATCTAAAAAGTATAGAAGCCCCTGTGTTTTCATGGTTCATAGGCTTGGTAACCTGTTACCAAGAAATTTGTAATGAATTTAAACTTTCAACAAATAACTACTTTTAACACACTTAATACTTTTTTCAAGGCCAGATTGGACAGAGTCTTGGGTAACATGGTCTAGAGGGGTTTGGAACTAGATGATCTTAAAGTTCTTTCCAACCCTAACCATTCTGTGATTCTATAACACATACCCAACTGTCAAATAAAGAATGCAGCTTTTTGATATTAATGTATTTCAGACCACTGGAATGATTGCCAAAGATGATCCCCTTAGCTTTGTCTGAAATCTTACGGCAGCAATGCAGCTCACTCCTGCTTTCTCAGAAACCGTCTATAAAACTGGTCAGAATTGAAGGCTGCAAATTCTAAATGTCACCATCCTAATTTTAGCTTTGAAAGTAACGTCTGTGTTCCTCACAGCTGATTAGTTTTGAAAATATCTGTGTATTTTGAAGACAGTCATATCAAGTCATGTCAAAACTTTAATAAAGTTTGGTTTGAGCTGAAGTACCTGACCATAGAAGGGATCATTTCAAACACACAGAGATTTAGAAGTTATTACACAAGTACAATCTTGACCTTTCATTACACTTTATTAATACAAGGTCTGAGTCTGTGTCAGTGTTTGGAAACAGACAACTGTGTCCTCAGGACCTGGCCATGGAGCTGCTGATATTTGTAGTTTGTTTTCTTTTTGTTTGAGGTTCTGGCTTGTGTTATCTCCAAAACTTCTCCTTGCACTTAAAAATGAAACTCTGCCGATATTCACCTGGTCTGGGGGGTTGTGGTGCCTTTCCTCTGATATTTGCAGTTAATAATGTGGACTTAGAATTTTGCAGTTGTTTTATATCCTAGGATCCCTGAACTCTTGCAGTCCTCGCAGGAATGATGCTCACTTAAGGTTATTTGATGTTTATCTGCACTCCCACATGAATTCGTAGGGTTTTAATTTGAAACATTTATTCATGTCTTCCTATCACATTTAAGTATGGAATCACTTCTGCTTGAGATCTTGTAGAGCACTAAGCCCCAGAAGGAGGCTAAAAAGAAGCAACTGAAGTTCTAAATGTCAAAATCACTCATGATTTTAATTGGAATAATTGATACAAATACTTCATGCAGGTGTACTAAAATGGAGAAGCACTACTCACTGGCTGAAATGATGTGTAATCTGCCAGCTACAGATGAAACAACAACCGTAGAAATGAAATATGGTATTAATTGCCCAAAGAGCATATTGAAGACTGGGGTCTTTTATAAATCTGACAAGCCCCTTTCCTTAAGGGCTTATTGCTGTAGTTATACAAGGTGTCAGATTTTGCGAGGCTATAGAGAAAGAATTAGGGCTGAAGTAATACAGAAATACTTGAGATGTTTTGCAAGTGATTTCTTTTTCCTAATTATTATTCCATGAAGTAGCTTTTGTTTTAACATTGTCTTCAATTGGAAGCCACAGGGTGAAGTAATTAAACTTAATAAAAGTCCCTGCTGGTTAAATCAAGATGCATTGTATACATACATCACATGCTATAGCAATTCAGAAAAGATCTTGGCACAACTAACCAAACTATCGATTTCATCAAAGTCCAATCTGTTCTCTATTACTACCTGGGGAAGAGACAGATTCCAGAAAATGGGATGCTTCATAGTATAATAAAAGTAAATCTTGAACACTTCTAACATTTCTGCTTAACTAAAGAGAAAACTGTGCCATCTTCCATGGTTTTAGACAACTTAGTTTTATATATGGTTAGTGTTTGTTATTGGAATGAGACAAAAAAAGGGGAAGTTCTAGGGAAAGGTTCTTCATTATATGCTCACATTTTGGACATGAAGTGCGTTTCCTCAGTAGGATTAGCATTTGAGGAGGTGACAGAATTGAATGGGTTTATTGTTCCTGGTGTTTGTTTTGTGTTTAGGAGGAATTTGGTAGTTACTTCATTACATACAAGCATTTCTTATGTTGGATTTTTCTGCTGACTGTGTTTGTATTCAGCTGTCTTTGAACATTATGAGCATAATCGATGCTTTTTAATATTTTCAGTACATTTCTTATAAATTCCATCATTTTTAATAAGCAGTCTATTACTTGCATCAAATTTATTGAACATGTGATGTCTGTATCACATTTATTTATGAGAATGAACAAGCTTTGAGTTTATAGTGACTTGTATGGAAGTCTGTTCTCTTAGAGAACTTGGGCTTTTTCTTCTGTCTGAAATATTCCTGATACTACTGTAAACACTTGTTTATTATCTATAAGGTTTGTGTGTATATGCAGCGTTGGATTGTTGGTCTGCACTGCATAAGCACTCCAAATTTTAGGCAGATTCCCACTATCTTGATTACTTTAGAAGCTTGTGAGGAATTAGACCTCAGTGAATCATCTGAAAAGCTTTCCATAATGTTTGATTTAAATATATTTTAGTTATCAGAACATACTCTTGTTATACTGTTGCAAACATACCTGAGTAAGTTTATCTGCTTAACCAGTATGTTTCTTTACATAGTATTCACTTCTCAGAAAGGGGAATGCCCCCTCAAAAAAGGATGGGTGAGAAGGACTTTATAGCAGATAGTGGGAGTTTTAGAATGAATGGGAAGGCTGGAAAAACTATAGATACTAGCAAACTAGGGAGGCGTTAGGACAAGAGAAACATCTCAGAAAGCTGGGAGGCCATGTTTGAGTCCTATGGTCTGTCCTTGGAATTCTACCTGTTGGAGATAATGGGTGTTAGAGGTGATGACTGAACTCTCATTTTTAGCACTATGGTATAAACTGCTGTTTTCAGCAGCAGATACACTCATTTCTTGGCCTGAAGCAGAGCTCTGCACTTGTGTGAAATGCTGAAGAAAAGGTTAGTTAAGAACAGGCCATTTCTTGTTTTGGTCTAACCTCTTCTCTGCCCCTGCATGCCAGTGATTCCAGCAATTTAAACGAAATGGAAAATGAGACAAAATGGAAATTGAGGCCATTACTAGACAATACACGTTCAGGCGCCTGAGCTCTGTTGTATGTCTTTTGATGCTTCTGGACCTTGTTTTGGGGAGAACTGTTTGAAGTTGCTTGCATTAGCTGTTGGAATAACATGCTTAAAAATAACTTGCTGAAAAAGCACTGTCTTTAAAAGAGAAAAAAACCCCAAACAAACAAACCAACCAACAGAATTGGACTGTGGAAGAGCCTGAAGAGCTGTGAAATCTTGAAATTACTTTATAGTGTTGATACTGCAGAAATTCAGCAGGGTGGCTCTCACTGTTACTTTTCACATTTGACTCACACTGTTGTGGCTTTTATTTTCTAAATTTTCTTAAAACTTATTGTAAATATTAAGTTTTAGTTTAGAAACCAAAGGTTTGTGTTTAAAGAACACCTTGTCCTTGCATCTTCCAGTTTCTCAACTTTGGTCCCCAACTCTGTGGGTAGACCTTCTGGATCGGGATGAACTCCATGGAAAAAAAACCCAAAGGTTTTAGAGACATCTAAAGAGACATTGTAGAGAGAGATTTACATCTGCTGATTAGATCTGATTCTTGTAACTGAAGTGGCACAGGCTGCCCAAAGAATGGTAAATGCTCCATCCCTGGCTGTGTTCAAGGCCAGTTTGGACAGAGCCTTGGGTGCCATGGTTTAGTGTGAGGTGTCCCTGCCCATGGCAAGGGGTTGGAACTGGACGATCTTAAGGTGTTTTCGAACCCAAACCATTCTGTGATTCTATGAAGTTAATTCACTGCTTTTACTTTAATTAATCTGATATGGTAATAGCTAAATAGACAGTCCTGTTTGTGCACTTAAATGAAAATAATCTATTTGCTTTAAAATGAGGCAAGCAGCTCCCTAAATCCATCAATGCTACTGTACGCATCACATAAAATGAACCGTTTCTTTTGTGTACCAAAGAGGAGTGGTGGTGAAGGATGTATTTACTGCAAGGGGGGAAAGAATGGAAAATACATTGGTTTGTTGGGGTTTTTTAATTGCTTCCTTGTATCTGTAAGAGAAATACATATACCTGAGCAGGCATATTAAACTCAGCAGAGTGTTCTATGCGTGCTCGTACGTGAAACCCACACAGACAGTAACTGCTAAAGGTTTGGGTGGTGTGATTCGAAGAGGTAGGTGGTGAAATGGCAAACACAGAGTGAGGAGCCTCCTTGATTTCACTCAGCAAAAAGTGATTCATTCCAGATGCAAAAATAATAATTACTAAAAAAGAAATTACAAGTATTGTTATAATATTTGGGGCTAAGGAAACAGCGGAAATCATGAGTTACCGTTTTAGACTGGGGGATCAGCTCTAAAGAATACTGCTGTCCTTTCCAACAATGTCTCAACATTGACAGGATGTTTATGGGATCCAAGGAGTATCCTATCCATCATGCTAGCCAGCCCTGTGGGTTAGTTTAGAATATCACCTCTTTCCCCAAACATTTATCTGCTTTGTATTAACAGGATCTTTTCCTCCTCTTGTTCAGCCACACCTTGTCCTTCTTTTGGTCAAAGAATGACAAAAACCCCAGGATTTATAGTTCTTTCACACCCCATACCCCAGATTTAGCTTAGTACAGGCAAGCTTACAAAAGAGGAAGGCTTCTGTGTTAAACAATGCTATTGTGGATATGGTTAATTTTGTGTGCTCACTCTGTGGTGCTCCAGGAGAATCACAAGATGCTTTTTTCATATGGACCAAATCAGGTCTTCAGGCATAAATCAGTGTTGAAAGAAAGGGAGATAGCTTAAAAGGCATTTTATATGAGTGGTCCTTCTGCTTTTGTGAAGAGTATATATCCAGGAGTATTTTTAGAGTTTAAGAACCCTAAATCAGTGAGAAGATTTTGATTTTAATTTTCAAAGGCTGTGCAAAAGTTTCACAATTAAAATGTTGTTGTCTTGAATTGAGTTCCTAAATCTTGTATCTCTCCCAGTTGAATCTTCACACATTCCGTTGGTATTATATTCCTTTAAAGAGTAATTCTTGATTCTCATCATAGTGAGGGTGTATGTATGCATGTATTCGCAGCCAGATGAATGCAAGAATGTCATGGCTGTTCAGGTTTGAAGGGTTAGGTTTTGGCTTTTACTTTCTGTGAACTGCTTAAAAATTGCTGAAGATTAACAAGGGTCCAAAGAGTGACAGGGGAATATTTTGTGTTGTATTTTGGTGATCTTAAAAGCTAAAAGGGTTATGAAAGAATGGATTTCTGAGGGGAGTGTAAGCAATGTGAGAGACTGAAAAGAGCTTTTCTAAAGGCAGAGAGAATTTTCTTCACCTTCTGCACAGCTGCCAAAGCATATGGCTTAGAAATCTTGTTTGTTACAATTCATCTGACTCCTTGCTACATGTACTCAAGCCATCATTCCCTCACGCTTCATCTGCCTCAGTTCATCTGTAAACTGAATTGACCTGTGAGAGAGCAGAGCTAGAGAAAAGATTGGTAAGACAGTAAATAACAATGAGTTCAAGTTCCTGGGACAGAACTTGGTTGCTTGATAAATCATGAGCAATCAAGCATGTTTTCTTGCAGCTACATATAAGGTTATGCAAATAAGACAGGCTGTAATGATGGTTTGTGTGATAGAGGAATGTGCTGGGGCTCCTGTGCCCTGATCTCCAGACCCCTGCCTTCAGAAGGGCAGCTGGAAAAGTGGAAATCTGAAAGACGGGCATCCAACCTTCAGCAGAAACTGAAGAGCTCGATCTACTTAATTTATCAGTGATGAAGTAACAAGACAGCTTCATCATATTGAGAGTACCCAGGCAAGGAGAAGATATCTGTACAGAAGGGATTATTAGAGAGCTGTGTTTCAGTGACTGGATGATAAACTCAGAATAGTCCAAATTGGTACCAAAGTGCATGTGTGCAGTGCTCAAGTAATTAATCTTTCTGAAAGATGTCTGTTCAAGCTCTGCTTCCATCCAGGATTCAGAGTACCAGGTGCTGGACCAAATGTTATAATGTGTCTTATACAGGAGTTCAGAGCAGTAGCAGAGATTTTAGGTTTTAAAATCTGTGTCTATATGTTGGTCAATGTCAGTAGAAAAGGGCAAAGGCCATGTATATAGGTGAGGGACTGTGGGAGAGTGTGCTTCACAGTCTTAGAAGTGTCATCACATTTGTTTCATTTTAGCACAGAACACATCTGCTTTTCCCAGAAGGATTTCACATGCTGGCAGCATGTCTTGCTGCAGGAACCAGCTGTCATTTGAAGTCACTTTTCTTCTTGGGAACATTCTGATAGTAAAAGTCATTTAAACTGGTAAAGAACTGGTCAGTGAATGGAGTGTTTATCACTTCAGGTGTGTAAATCCAGACTACTTTTCCTTTAAGGATATTTTTCAAAGACACGTGAGGATTTGTTGTATAACAGGGGGTTTGTTGGTTCTGGTTTTAACTTTGCCATTAACAAAAAAGTGAAGTCAGAAAAGAGCTTCCTGAAGCAGTGATTCTCTAAATGTAGCTTGCATGAACAAGCGTGAAGATTTCAAGGTGGTATGATTATACTGAGCTACTGTGTGAAGTCTGAGCTGTACAGGACAAGGCATTGTCATGCTGCTGCAATGGGATGGCTGTCTGTTATGCAGCTTCCTCCATGGAATGAGGGAAAAACAGCTGTCTGCTGATCTAAACTGGAAGAGACCCTGAAGTTGTGTGTTTTCAGAAAATACTAAAAATTCACTAATTTGGCACATTCCCTGAAAGGATCTTAAAGCATCTCATGGTCTCTGAGTCTTAAATCTTATTTAGTCTCTTTTTGTTTTAATTGGAGAGTCCAGATATGTTAGTTTGAATTCCCTTCACATTTTCAACAAAAGTGAATACTTAATGGTGGTACACAGAACTTTGATACTTATGGAGAATGAATTCATTTATCTCATTCCCAAGGCTCTGGAAACCTTGATACGTGTTTTTGCTATTCCTGTATCACTGACCAAGAAAGGGCAGCAGATAGGGATGGGCAGCTTCAAAATGTGTTTTGCATTTTTCTTTAGTAGTAAGGATATTTTTCGGTAGAAAACTATGAAAAACAACAGTTGTTAAAGCCAGCACTGGACAGGCTTTTAACAGTATCCTCCGAGTTCTTTTGTTCTGGTTCCTTTTCTTGTTAGAACATTTTTGATACGAATGAAAACAAGCCAGAGAAGGAGGATACAACAAAGTTATTTTTATTTCTTTTAAGACACATCTATTCCAGGTTTAACGTTCAGTCACAGCAGACATTTCTGTCTAAGAACATTGTGGAAGCATTATTATCTAATTGATAATATTTTAGTCTGCTTTTCAGGGTTTTGACATGCACAGACACTACAAACATGGTTTGCACAGCACAGATCACACGTACTGTCATGCTCTCTCTTGAATTTAGGTATGGTTTTTATTCTTCTCACTTAGCCAACCTTTGCATGGGCTGGGTGCCTGCACTGTAGTGGAGTGAGAACTGTACTGGTTCCACTTAACCCTGTATTGCGCTCCTAGACATGGTTAGTAGTAGATGAACATTGTTATTTATAATGGGTTTAAACAGGGGAAGTTCAGGTTAGATATAAGGAAGAAGTTCTTCCCTGTGAGGGTGCTGAGGCGCTGTCACAGGGTGCCCAGAGAAGCTGTGGCTGCCCCATCCCTGGCAGTGCTCAAGGACAGGTTGAACGGGGCTTGGAGCAACCTGCTCTAGTGGAAGGTGTCCCTGCCTGTGGCAGGGGTTGGAACTGGATGAG
>JANHGB010051974.1:6654-17060 GCA_026283785.1 Coracopsis vasa | reverse complement strand
TTGAACACTGCCAGGGATGGGGCAGCCACAGCTTCTCTGGGCAACCTGTGCCAGGGCCTCACCACCCTTACAGGGAACTTCCTTATATCTGATCTAAATCTACACCCTTTCAGTTCAAAGCCATTCCCCCTTGTCCTCCCCCTACAGACTCAAAAGTCCCTCTCCATATTTCTTGTAGGCCCCCTTTAGGTACTGGAAGGCTGCTATCAGGTCTCTCCGGAGCCTTCTTGAACATTCATGGGTACCAAGCTCAGGATAGGATGTTTTGGAGTTTGGGCAATACAAAAGGGATGCTCTGGAGGTGTAGGGGTCATACGCTTGCAGCATGGCTCCAAGCAACAGCGTGCATGGTCTGGGGGAGCTTCTTCCCCACTGGTATTTCCAACCTGAGTATCATTTAAGCAAAAAGAAGTACTTCTGCAGAGAAAGGGGAACAGAAAACACCTACAGAAAAAATCAATATGCATTGCATAGTTTTATTTTCCACCTGCCAGCATTTGCCTACGGTCTCTTGCCTTATGCTTGCAGAACAGATTACAGGATGGGGCTCCCTTCTTGTTCCATGCTTGCACAGCTCCTGCCACAGGGTTGCTCCACTGGCCTTTGCAAAGAGATGCTGACATGGGAAATCCATCCTGCCCAGCACCTCCCTGTCACCATCATCCCTGCCCTGTCTGCCCTAAGCCCTTTAGTCAGTTGAGGGCAGGGGAAGTGCCATGTGCTGCAAAGGGTGACCTGCTCTGCACACACAGAGGATTTGGAGAGCACATCATGGCATTGCGGGTTTGCACAGGAGGCTACAGCCCCACAGCTGGTGAGAGACGGGTCTGGCACTGGGTGAAGGCAGCCCACCAGCAGCATTGACTTCCCACAGCCTTGTGGGGCAGAACCAGTGCCAGCAGACCCCCAGAAATGCTGGCCTGGAAGGGAGCAGCTGTCCTCTAAAGGGGTCTGGCAGGACACCCTGAGCAGTGGGAAGGGGACCTGCTGCCAAGTATCCATTCCCAGAGCTGCCAGGGACCACGTCTGCCCATTAGCCCCACAACCCTGCAAAAGGCATCCAAAAGCCCCAAGGCACTGAACACAAATAAAGAGGAAAGTAAGAGGCTCGAAAGCTGAGCTTACTGAAATGTCCCCATCTTGGCCCAGGGGCTGACTGGAGACTCTCTGCTGCCATTTGTGCTCCAGAACCCACACATCCCACCCAGGGAACCCAAAGCCCAGTCAGACCCGTGCCTTACCGTCACTACTACATACAAGCACCAGATCACAGAGGTGAGGTGGAAGGCAACCATCTGTCCTGATTCATTGAACTTGCTGTGTTTGATCTTGGAGAGATGGAGACGCCTGTTGATTTTCTGGGAAGAAGCAGGGGCAGAGAAAAGGAACAGGAGAACATGAGCCACCAGATCAACAACCCTCTGTCCTCCTCCTCCTCCTCCCCATGCCTAGCAGCTCCTAGAGATGAAGTCTCACTCATCACCTCAACCCCCAGACCACCCCAGAACAGCATTTAACTGCAGCAGGACCACATCCCCCCCACAGTATTTGAGCTATTTTGGTGACATGAGACATCAAATGGCACTCACGTCCAGGATGTACTCCTGCACCACTGCATGTAGGATGATGGCAATGAAGAAGTAGAAGAGGATCGTAACCGCATCCTTCAACCCATAGTGATACTGGATGAGTTCTCCATCTGCAAAGAGACCAAAATGTGGCTCAAATCCCCATGACCCACACGATTTCCAGGTAAGGGCTTAAGGGTTTGTATGGGGAAGCTATTGCCAACATGAAGTTTATGTGGGGCTACATGAAAGGTGGAAGCATAGAGAGGTCATGACTGTGCCAGTGGATGCAAGGATGGAAAAAAGAACTCTAGCCGAGGTTAGTGTATTGGTGGAGAATGGATGATTTCCCCTCTGAGAGCTAAACACCTCAAAGGAAGAGACACCCAGAACACTTCAGGCTTCCCCTGCCAGAGATGAGGGGCTGTGGAGATAGGAATTCATCAGCCCGGAGAGAGGAAGACATGGAGGCAGTGCTGAGGCAGGTGATGAGATCAGGGACACCCCACTGGGAGCATGAGGGCCCGGGATGGGATTTCCACCCCTTCAGTTATCATCCAACAGCCAGTCTCTCTTACCCACTCCTGAAAGATGATGGAGCAGGACTCAGCTGCCCACATGCTATTAAGAGATCTGAGACAGTGGCATGGGGCTGGCAGATCAGAAATAGGACCTACAAGAGGCCCTGCTCTTCTGGGCCAACAGGAGACCCAACAACACCCAAAGTATCCCAGGCACCTGCATTTGGGCAACTATTCACAGCCCTGCAGCCTATGGGGAAGAATCAGAGTCAGGAAAGCTACTGTCCTCATGGCATGGTGCAGAAAGCATCGCGATGTGAAGCTCAGCCCAACCTGGGCTGCTGCTCTCCCTGACCCTGATCCTGTCCATCCTATCCTAACATCAGTGCTGGGAAGCCACTTGTCTGTCTTGGCCTGTTTACCCTCAAGGAAAGCTTCAATTCAGATTTCTAAGATTTGAGGTACATGAATAAGACTTGAACAGGATTTATGTAAATACCTGGTGTAAGGATGTGAAAACACCCTGTCCATAGGAGCCCCCCAGCTGGGGGCTGTGCAAACCCAGAGGTAAACATGTTGCCTGAATCACAGAGCTCATAATCCTAGTGTAAGACAAAAGACAGAACTGCAAGTCTAAAGGAAGATGTGTAACAGCTCTGCCTCCTCTTTCTAGGGCATTTCAGCAGCTGCTGTAGCAGGAGCTGTATGTGCACTGAGCAGGGGAGACAACAGCAAGATCTACTGACTGACAGGCACCAGCACCCTTGTTGTGAAGGATGTGAAGCAGCCTTAGAAGAGATCAGGTGTGCAGTAACCTTCCCTGTGCAAGCTTGCTGCACCAAGGTCTCTCTCCCTACAGCCTCAGATAGCTCATGCCTGATATTTACTGATACCTCAGTACTGGTTCTGGTGAGGTGGTTATATGCCCCCTCTTGATTTACAGTATCAGGAAAGAATAAATCACTTAATAGAACGGCAGCGGAAGTTGTCCGGACCGTGCCACAGGGCAGCACAGACCACAATTTAATCTGGAAGCTGGATGATTTCTTCAACCATAATGTTCACAGACTTTAAGGGCAGACCTTTTATCTTCTGCGCGTCTGCCTGCACTAATCCCAACAGCCCCGCTCCTAATCCTGGTTGATTACTCAAGCACTCCTAATTAACTGCAGCTTTCTGCCACCAAGCCAGGCTGTGAGCCCCGGGCATTTGGCTCATCCTGAGCCCAGGGCTTTACCCAAGCCACCTCCTGCTGCCTCACACCAGTGCCCTGATCATTGCCAGCCCCGGAAGGGCTCTTGGCTAGGCAGGTAGCTACGAGCAGCCAAAGCATAAACAGGGACCGAGCCTCCCGCTGACTGCTGGCTGGGAGCTGCGGCACATCCTATGGTCCACTGGGCTCAGACCTGCGTGAGCTTGGAGCATCCTTCAATTACTCCCCATGTGCATCAGGACCACAAGCTGCCTGCAGAGGGGATGCTGTGCACATGCGCATCACCACACCCTCACCTTGTGCAATCCCCAACAAATAACAGCATTATCTGCACACCCCTAAGAGCCAAATCCCTCCCGTTCCTCAGCATGGCACAGAGCTACACTGGGCATGCAATCAGACAACTTGGTCTTGCCTGACCAGGCTTGGAGGAGGATCCTCACCCTGTAAAGTGCATGGAGCGGCCTGACCATGGCAAAAACAGGGTAGAGAGGAAGACTTAAACTCCCTGGGACGTACTCCTTCCCAACCCTGACAGCACAAGTGCTGGCAGACACAATCAGTGTGCTCCGAGCCATACAAACTTTGCTTTTCCTCCACATACCTTATTTTAAGATCTCCTTTACTACCAGACAAGGGCCCAAGCCATGTGCATCGGTAGAGAGTGAGCCCAGGCCAGTCAGCCACAAGAGTTTGGAGCAGACCACAACTTGACCTCCCCTTGGACCATCTGCAGTATAAGCATCTCTTACCTGCTGTAGGCACGCTAACATTGTACTGAGGTAAGATAAACAGGAAGGCAGTCTTGGCTGTCACCTGTCAAAGACACACAGAAGAGGAAAACAAGCAAATCAGTTGGTGAATCCATTCCTCTGCCAGCATTTACTCCCCTTTCCAACCACGCTGGGAAAGGCAAATTGTCCAGGGAGATGTGCAGGCACTGGCTTCACTCACAGAAGTGCCTTTCAGCATGAAGAGTGCTAGAGAAGAGGCTTCTTAACAAGGACTTGGGATTTGGGAAGGAGACAGGGATGTATAAAAGAGAGGAAAACCTGGAAAAGCCACCAGCCAGCCTGACAGAGGAAGCTCTCTGCATCCCCTCCAGGATGGACCATCATCACATGCGACCTGCTGCTTGGAGGACGCCAGGAGCCCAAACCAGCAGGTCACTTGTGTTAATTAAACTCATTCCCATCCACTCCACGCAGCCACACTGGGAGCCTGGCACATGTAGAAATGGCAGTACCCAAGCACGCTCATAGCAATCCACATGGATTTAGCCCTGCATCTTTGTGGAGACTCCTCTAATAACAGCGGCCACGGGACCAGTGAGGCCGGACCCTTCAGAGACTGTGCAGGTGCTCATAAGGGCCCCACAGGGCACGGGAAAAGGGCAAAAGAGCTGAACCTTGTGCTGGCCACACATAAGATCCCAGCTGCAAGTCCAGCATCACAGGCTGGCCCACAGAGAGGAGGAAAAGCCTGAAATGAGACAGCTCCCTGCAAACCAGGGCTGTGCTGCTCACTCTTCATTATTGCTTTTAATTCAAGGGAATGATCCTCCCCAGCAGTGAAGCAGGAGGATTTGTGGGAATGGGCAGAACACCCCATTCCCGTGCATCTTCAGGATGCCTTCGAGCAGCATCTCCAAGACCAAAGCACCTTTGAACTGGGGCCAGTGCAAAATCTGGTGCAGACATCCAACATCTCTTCATCAGCAACTGTAGCGACAGGACAAGGGGTAATGGGTTTAAACTTAAATAGGGAAGTTCAGGATAGATATAAGGAAGTTCTTTATTGTGAGGGTAGTGAGGCACTGCAACAGGTTGCCCAAAGAAGTGGTAAATGCGCCATCCCCAGCAGCGTTCAAGGCTAAGCTGGACAAGCCTTGGGTGACACAGTCCAATGTGAGGTGTTCCTGCCCATGGCAGGGGGTTGGAACTGGATGATCTTAAGGTCCTTTCCAACCCAAACCATTCTACGCTTCTAACACCAAACATGCCTTCATCCCATCCAACCCACCACCAGCAGCAGATCACCAGAGATTTCTACCTCTCCAGTGGCTCCTCAGCCACCCCTCCAACGCTTCACAAGCACCCAGCCTCATACACAACCAGCTCAAAAAAGACCTGTGCCTGTTGATGGAGATGAGCTGCATTTCACTCAGACTGTTTCAGAGCTGCAGGCTATTAAAAACCCTGCTGGAAATATTGCTTCATGTCTTACAGGACGTAGCTGTGGGGGGGAAACAGAGGGGCTTTGCCAAGCGCAAGTCATGAGCATAGAGCAACCAGCCGGTGGCTCTGCTCTGCTGGCACAGGCTGCCCACCTTCCTGCAGCACCGTCTGGGGCACAGCAACCTCTATGGATGTTTTCATGATGTTTCGGTATTATTATTATTATTATTTTCCACTTAAAAAAAGATATCCCACATGCTGTGCTCTGCTTGTGGAGGAGGAGATCTAAGAAGCACTCTGCAGAGGGAGATGGAGACCATGGGCAGAGCTTGGGGTGGTAATGGAAAAAGCACATCACCTGGCTTCAAGCTGGCTTACAGAGACAATTCTGGCTCTTGCAAACATCACTGGCTGGGAAAGTGAAGTTGCTTCATACCGGAGAGGTACAGCACAACCAGGACCTGGACTTTACATCCACACCTCGTCACAAGCTGGCACGGGGCAGGAAACAAACACGTGAAGCCAGCTGTGGCCACGATGCTGCAGGGATGGGCGGCTGTATCATGGATGTGATGACAGCAGCAAACAATGACGGTTTTACATCTATCTGAGCTCCCCTGGCTGACATCCAGAGGGGTAAAAAGCTGGAAACAAGACATCATATCCAGATGAAGCCTCCTAACTTGCTGGAGGGGCCATAAACCAGACTTGTGGTCTGAGAAATGACTCCAGAGCATCTCCATTGTGGGGAGCAATGCCCGCACGGTGCCCAGCCCCAACACAGTTTGCAATGACCCTCCTTATCTTCTTTTCTAGAAGGCCTGGTAGGAAGGTTTCCTCCATCCACTAAAGGATGAAGCAATGCCTTGTCCCATCTCCACACCTGCCCTTACTTCCCTTGGGCCAGAGGACAACCAGCAGCTTCAGGGGCAACCTCTGCATCCCTTCATCTTTCCTTATGGAGAGGTATTGGGTTGTTTCCTAAAGCCCATGTAAAATATTTTCCAGCCCAAGATAAATTAAACCTCCTGAAGGCTGATTTCCAAAGACAAACTGCCTCTCTTCTCCATCTGATGGATGAGGAAGCCAAGGTGCACACCTACAGCCACCCACTAAGAGCCACCACAGAGGCCAATTTTGAACCTCCAGGTATCCAACCTCCCCATCTACCTTAGTACATCTCACAGAACTTATGCGAAGGGAAGGTCTTCTGTCAGGCCTCCCTTTCTCCTGCCATCGGTTGGGAAGCGTTCACACTGACCATGGAAACATCTGAATATGCGCAGAGTTTCACCCTTCATCCTGTGCATGCTCCCCTGTGGGCACCAGCGGGACTTTAACAGCCAAGGCACCATTTTCAAAGGTGAGTCCTTGGGCTTTCCAAGGGCTCCAAAGACTGGCTGCATTTCATTTTGCGAGTGTTTCCACCTCAAAGCTTTCCTCATTGCAGTTGCACAGCAAACCCAGAATGATGCACTCATCATCCAGCTCAGCTCTGTCCTCTGAGACTCACCACCCACCAAGCCACCACCATTCCCATTATGCCCTTGGTGGGGCCACCTCTGCCTTCCCACCACCACCACAAGGACATCTCTGTTTGGACACATGAAGAGTCACAGTTTCTAGCAGCAGGTAGAGATGAAACGCGTAGGACGAACCACCTTGAGCGGGACATCCCTCCATCCTTGAAGGTGAAGAACACGCTGCATGTCCATGGTGGGACGCGTGTCTTTCTGCCATTGCCCACAACACACCCCACCCAGTGGCCATGGAGGGACGGGTGACTTGAACAAGGTCATAGCTGAGATCCCCTCAAGTGAACATCAGTTCCACGCTGTAACTGCAGCTGCAGCCCCCACAGCATCACCTCCGTATCAACTGGGAGCACCCACGGTGTGCCCAGCACTATGCAGTGTATAGAGACAGAAACATCACCTTATGAGGCTTATACCTCCTGGAAAACAGGAAAACTTGAACCTCCAGCAATGCCATCTCAAGCTCTCCTGCAAGGCAGTAACCAGGTTTCCTTGGCTCAGGCAGTAGCGATGAGCACCGCAGACGGCAAAGCTTTAATGCACACACTGAGTATTTTGTAGGCAGCCAGAGAAAGCAGAAGTTTGTGCAGGGAACAGAAATGTGCCTCTGAATAATCCTCACAAGATGCTCGCTGTTTGTTTGCTCTGAAACAAGATGTTGGCATGGGAAACAAAGCAACAAGCATGCTCCTGCCTTGCAGGGCAGCAGCAGAGTCAGGGCTCCCACAGAACTGCTTGCAGGCAGGGGCAGAATTGGGCCTCTCCAGGTACTACTGTATTTTTTTGGTTATGCTGTGAGGCCACCTCCTGAACCTGCTTCTTTGGTTTTCCCTTCTTACCTCCAGCCTTTTCTAAAGGCAGCCAGAAGTCCAGATCCTACAGAGCATCGCCATATCTCAGGTAGGGATTTTTATAGGATGGGAGAGGAATTTGTCTGCATGGGATCAGCTGAGCGGGGACCATATAGGAAAGGCTGTATATTCCTCATATGCTTCCTGCACTGCATTAAGGCGACCTCTATACAACCCACCACTGCCCAAGAGGGTAAGGCAGATGCTCCTCATCCCAGCCTCATCCTGCCGTGCACGAGGGATATGCCTGAACCAGCTAAAGTTGGGACGTGGCTGTCCTGGGGGCTCTCTACAGCAACACAGAAGAAACAGCATCTTCAGCAGCAAGTGGTTAATGACACTAACCTGGGCACTAAAGGGCAGCCAGACAGTGAAGAGGCACAACTCAACACGTCCATCAAGACCACAATTTCCTGCGATGCTCAGAGCAGCCACGACAGGGCTCAGGCTGTTTCTCACAGAGCAGCACAGCTGGAATCAAATGAGTGCATCCACCTCATAGCTCTTGATGGCAGAGTGATGGATAAAGCCAAACAATCTCAGCACTATTATGTATTTACTACGCATTTGCCATTCACCACTGTGCATCTACTCCTTGATAACACAGCACTTAGAAATATCCACACCCCTGCTAGCCTGGAGTTTGCTGCCTCATACAAAGGAGAAAAGCAGGGACCCCTTCCACTGGACCAGGTTGCTCCAAGCCCTATCCAACCTGGCCTTGAACATTGCCAGGGATGGGGCAACAGCAGCTTCTCTGGGCAACCTGTGCCAGGGCCTCACCACCCTCACAGGGAAGAACTTCCTCCTAAGATCTCACCTCAATCTCACCTCTGCTTTTGCAGATGAGCAAGCAGCTTTTAATAAAGGCAGCTAAATGTGCATCCAAGCATCTCAGTACCTCTTCCAAAATCTACCAGCTGTGACTCTCAAACCTTCATATTCTCATGAGCGAGGGATAACTTTTGAGCATCCTTCACAGGAAGGTACCAGGTCGCTCTGTAAAACCCAGTTTCCCTCCTGAACTCCTCACCCCAGCAAGAGCTGCAGAGCCCGTGCTATCTTCACCCCAACCGGGAGCCCCCTGGTACGCAGCCATCCCCATGGTCCTGCTTGAGTTAAAACTGCTTCGGAGGAAGGAAGCGGCTCCAAACCTCTGGCGGGGGAGGCTGGGGGAGTTTCTGCAGTCAGAGCAGGGAAAATATTTCCAGGGCTTGAAAAACAACTCAAATTAATTAGAGATAAAACGCTATTCGAAGGCTTTCCTCACAGCTGAAGAGGTTCTTTTCTCCCCCACCAGCCAGGGTGTTTATTGAAAGAAAAACTTGCTGATCCACAGTATGGATTGACACAGGCCCTACATGTAAACTAAAGACCAAACTTTGGACCAGAGCCTTTAAAAGTAAACAGCCAGCTCCAACAAAAAGCCCTCCCTGAGGGCGGCACAGCCCCTCTGCTCCCACAGACAAGCTCATCCCCCAGCAGGACACAACTATCATTGCCTCACGCTCCCTCCTGTTTATTCCTCTTTGGAAAGCAGATTGAAATGCTGCTTTTTTATCCCTTCCCCTCCCTTCTCTCCCCCCAGCTATTCAGCCCTTAAGCCAGGGGCATGCCTCAGTTCCCACATCTGGCCAGGACCAGGGGAGGCAGGAACATGGTTTGTTTTCCCTTGTTAACGACGGGAAGGCCTTAATTTTTGCAGAGCACTATGGAGGGGACCAGGGAGGGGAAAGTATATTTAGCAGGAAGCCTGGAAATAGCAGCTCATTCGTCAGCCGCCTTCATTTGACAGTGTCACAACCCGGGGTTTGGGAGTCCGTGACTCACCACCCGGCTCTGCGCATGGGGAAAGCCCGCCAAGGGCACGGCATCTCTTAAATACAATGGTTTATATCTGCATTACCATCACCTCGTGCACAAGCACCAGGAGCTGCCTCCTGCTTGTGTGCCAGCCAGTTCTGGGCATAAAGGGGGGTAAGACTGAGCCTTGGTTTCCCCGTCTTACAGAGATCATAGAAGCAGTCCCCATCTAATACAGGATCCCCCAGAAACAATGAGGTCTCCCCCAAATTCAACCTGCATGGAGGCTGATCAACCCAACAGCGCACACAGGAGCCATCCCAGACAGCACAGAGGTCACCGGGCAGCTGCAGGTTAAACCCAGCCTGGCCTTGGCTTCATTTTTCTGCAAAGCAGGGTGGAAAGAGATATGCAAAGTGATTTGTGCTCGAGGACTCAAAGCACCTGTTCCATGTTTCTATACACAGTCACTTAAAATGGGGTTTGACCAAAAAAATAAAGGGGAGGTTTTCGTTCATAGAATCATAGAATCAAGCAGGTTGGAAAAGACCTTCAAAGATCATCAAGTCCAGTCCCCAGGACTGACAAGTCTACCACTGAAGCGTGTCACTGAGGGCCCCATCTACACGGTTATTGAACACTTCCAGGGATGGTGATTCCACCACTGCCCTGGGCAGCTTGTTCCAATGCCTGAGCACCCTCTTTGTGAAGAAATTTTTCCTAATATCCAGTCTAAGT